>JAQGBT010005029.1:0-15161 GCA_034698585.1 Disparrhopalites patrizii
ACTAATTTATTATTTATATAAATACTTTTAAATAAAACGGAATTTTAAAATTTGATTTTGAAATCGAACTCAACCCAGTTTGTGTTCTTCATACGTTAGTAGATGAAATCACGGACCACACATTTTTTACCATGCAACGGCCATAGACAACGCTAATTCAATCTGAAATAAATGGTACTTTAATATTTGGTGGAAATTGGGTGAAAAATTCATCAAAATTGTGGTGAAAGCAGTGAAAGTCAAGTGAAAGTCGCTCATGCTGTCTTTCAATTTTCTAAAAACATTTGCACACACACGACTAAAAAATCTAGAATTTGCAAAAAAAATTAAATATTGTCCTGTATATTTGATAACAAAAAATAAATAGAAAAAGGTTCAAAATATTACCTGAAGGTCCACTAATAATCTGTTCCTTCTTCATCGCTCCCTTCCCCCGAAATTTCCCCTTCCGTTTGATCGGCGTGGGCCTCGGGGCATTATTTGACTGTTGAAGGATGAGGAAGATTTCCATCATTTGCTGTAATTTCGTTTCCCGGGCAGCAATCTCTTGCTCCCGGATTTTGAGGTGCTCGTCTTTGATTTCATGCATTAGTGCCTGCTTCTTGATTTGCTCTTCCCGGGATTGAAGCTCCTGTTGAGAAAAAATGAAGGGGGGAAAATGCAATTATTGGTATGAATAACATTTTTTTATTAGAATGTTTTCCTTTCACCTGATGAAAGCACGTTTTTTCCAATTATCAGAGAATATACAAGACAAAATCGTAAAAAAGGATATGAAAGCACGCCTTACTACATCCAATAAACCCGGGAATTATTATTAAATATTCAACACAAAACCCTTAATTTCCCCTCTCAATACAGATACTTAATGGATGAGGAACATATTTCTTTGCACACAGATGCCTTTTACAGAAATGAAATTCATCTGTATAGTAATTGTGCCTACAAAAATTCCATATTTTTTGGAAATCCAACGGGGAAATGGGAGAAAGTCAAAAACTGGCACTCTTACTTCTTCTTTGTGCTTCATATCTTCGAGAACAGCCGCAATCTCAGTCTTCCACGTCTCTTGCATCGTGTGAAACGTCTCATAACATCCAAATGGCGGGTTCAGATTCGCCGTGATCTTCTCCAATTCCCTCAAAATATCCTTGAACGAAGGCCGCTGATGAGGATCCAATTCCCAGCAAGCTACAATTACAATCCAAAAATACATTCATGTAATAATCAAATGTATGCATTAGATACCCCGTTTTTACATGAGGAAATTAGTATTATTCAATATTATTATTAAATATTATTAAATTATTACACCGGATAAATTGTTTTCGCTTCTTTATCTTATTCGTTCAATCCTTTTCCTAGTACATTTTATATTTGCAATGCTAAAGGGCTCTCCCTTATTTATAGGGGGAAAAGTGGAATGCATGAAATTGTTGGAGATGCAATCAATTGCTACCAAAAATTGGCAAGGAGAAAATATGTACATGCCTAAAATGTCTAGACAGAAACAAAGAGAAGTCTGAAACACTCGGATGGAAAGAAAGCACAAGGAAAAAGACGAAAAATATCTCAACAGATCGAAGACGTTAGACAGTTCAACGAAGCAAAATAAAAATAAAGTTTTACAAAAAGAAACACGGAGAAAGTTTAATAGAATAAGAAAAAAGAAAGTGCAAGAGAAACAAATACGAATCGAAGAAAATGCTGAAGAATTGATGGGAAAAATGAGAACAAGCCGAAACGGACGAAGAGCGAAAGCATGTCAGAGCTGTTAGAAATATGGAGAAAAAATGGATAACAGATGTTTTAATATACTTAAGAAAAAAGTAAGAAACTAAGAGAAAAGGCAAAAACAGAGGAGGACCTAAAAAATTAACGCGGGAGAAAGTAAAAAAAGGTTTCATGTTTGAAAAAGGAGCGAGTGAAAGCAATCATCACCCATGGAGAAAGTGACAAAAATCGGAGGAACGTGTGTGGGACGGTTGAAGACACAGAGAGCAGAAAAAAGTGTAGGAGAAAAGAAAGACAAAGTCAGAAAAAACGTCAAGGAAGACACTGCCAGTGAGACGAGAGAAGGATAAGAAGCGAGGAAAGGCAACGGTCCTTTCCCTCCCGACGAATCTCATCCGTGAAGCTAATACCATTTGTTACATTTTCAAGAGTTAGAATTTCAGATTACTCACTTACACATACAGGAAAACAGAAAGGGAAGCTAAGAAAAAAGAAGTTGGTGTTCCTTCCTATTATTTCTTTTGATTCTTTGTACATGGGATTATACACACTTTACGTCTCTAGTTACTTTTACGGAGTGACTACGAGAAAGAAAGGAGAAAAAAAAACCAATCCAATCATGGACTTCTCAACCCGTGCATGAGAAAAAATGTACACGTATAGACACACCAAATCCACTACTTTCTTTTTAGATTCCACTTAGAAAATTATTCAAGAGAGCTTGCACAAGTTTAAGCCTTTCTTTGCTCTCTCTCTATTCTCTCTCTTTCCCTTTCTCTCTCGTCTCTCTTTTATTCCTCTCTCTTTCCCTATCTTTCTTACTCTCTCTCGTCTGCCTTATTTCTCTCAATCTCTGTTTAACTTTTCTCTCTTCTGTCTTCTGTCTCTGAATCTCTTTTTTTCTATCACGTTTCTCTTATTTCTCTCGATCTTTGTTTTCTCTCCCTCTTCTCTGTCATTTCTTTCAATTTCTGCGTCTCTCTCTCATTCCTCTCGATCTTTGTTTTCTCTCTCTGCTCCGTCATTTCTCTCGATTTCTGTTTCTCTCTCTTTCTCTGCTTTTTCTCTCTTCTCTCACATTTCTCTCGCTCTCTGTTTTTTCTTTCTCTCCCTCTCTTCTCTCTGATTCTCTATTGTCTCTCTTATTTCTCTCTCTTGTTATCACCCTCTTCTCTCTTAATTCTCTCTCTTTTTACATCTCTCTTGTCTTATTTTTCTCTCTTTTTACACCTCTCCTGTCTCTTATTTCTCTCTTTCTCTCTCTCTTGTCTGCCTTATTTCTCTCTTATTAAACCTCTCTTGTCTCTCTTATTTCTCTCTTTTTTTATCTCTCTTCTCTCTTATTTCTCTCTCTTTTTACATCTCTCTGGTCTCTTATTTTTCTCTCTTTTTATGTCTCTTGTCTCTTATTTTTCTCTCTTTTTATGTCTCTCTTGTCTCTCCTATTTTTCTCTCTTTTTTCTCTTGTTTCTCTCTTTTTATATCTCTCTTGTCTGTCTTATTTCTCCCTTATTTCTCTCTCTTTTTATAACTATCTTGTCCTTCTTATTTCTCTCTTTTTGTATAACTATCTTGTCCTTATTTCTCTCTCTTTTTATACTATCTTGTCCTTCTTATTTCTCTCTTTATATCTCTCTATTGTCTCTCTCTTTTTATATATCTCTTGTCTCTCTCATTTCTCTCGTTCTCTGTTTTTACTATCTTTGTTACTCTTTTACTATATTTTTATCTCGCTGTCTCTCTTGCTTTCCCCTTTAGGACTCCCTGTCACTTCCTCCCTGCACGTCTTCAGCTATATGAAAAAAGGGTTTGAGAAGCCAGAAAAAAGCATTGAGTTTCTATTCTTCCCTTTATTTACAATGTGAGAACCCGAGTCCCATGATGTCAAAGTAGCTTCGTTAACACAAGCACCGCTCCGGATCCATGAGAAGGGCCCATACAAGAGGCACATCGAGGTCGAGTCAGAGGCGGGAAGGGTTGATGGTGAATGGAAGAAGGAAAAAGAAGGGGAAAAAGGGGAATGAACCGAGAAAAAAAAGAGTGACTCTTCCCAAGAAAAAAAACTTTTTCTCATTGATGATGTTCCCCAAAAAACTCTCCAAAAGAAGTGTCATACGGATTCCAATTGCATTTGTGATGTTTCGTCCAACTTTTTTTTTCTACCCCCAAAATTTCCTTGTAGATTCTAAGAAGTTTAGAAATTGGAGGCATACGCTTTCCCGTAGGTTCGTCTATTTTTAGTAATAATCTGTATCTTCGACCAATTTATATTGTTGGGTTCAAATAGGATAAGTTATGTAGCAATTTACACGGCCATTAAATCCATTTTAAACGAGTTCAAAATTATTATAATTGCTTCCAGCTTCCTTCTCCACTTTCTCATTTTTCCGCTTGAATTTCCAGGAATTTGTCTGATTTCCCTCTACAAGCTTTCTCCTAATGCTTTTCCTTTCTCCTTATTCCAGTTTTGTTTTTTTCTGTATACGCAATATGCATATGGAAGTATCTGCCTTAATGCTTGCCGTGTGCCTAACTGCCTCACCTTCCCCTTATTTACTTTTGACTCGGCTTTCTCTCCATGGATTTCTCCCCTTGCTTATCCTCCCCTCTTTCTCTCGTACGTACACAGAGGGATCCTGTCCCCCTCTAAAAGTCTTAAAAACTTTTCAGCTCTTTAATTCTTCATCAAATATTTCCCTTTCTTTTGTCTTTCTTTGCGCCAATATAGGAGCGGTGATAAATAAGACTTTGCCCTCCCCCTCCAAGTCCTTCACACGGGAGTACCTCAAAATCCGGGGGCTTTAGAGAAAGATACAATGGAAGTTTTCAAAGTTAGACTCGTGTCTTGTGTTTATTCAGGCGAAGGGGGGAAAGTAACAGAAAGGGACAATCAGAGAATGGGCGATTCAAAAGGGACGGAGAGACGATGGAAAAAGAGAACGCCAAGGAAAATCCTTTTTGGTAAATAGAAACATAAGTAAACGCAAACACTACAATACAGATATACATACACAGGTAGGGATGGCAACGATCCGATTTATTTCATGATTTTGTGTTCGATTCGATTCAACGCCATTGATTGAATCCATTCATGTATCGAAGGATCCAACTAACTAATTTCATTACATTTTTTTTTTACTTTTAGCAAATTCGTGTAATGAAAATCAATTGTACTAACGTAACGTTTCAAATGCAAGTAGCATTGACATAATATTTTTTGTTGGTTGATTTTTTCTGCAATATTTTAATGGTTCTTGCCCTGCTTTGAGAGAATATTCGAAATAATTAATGGATCGAGTGAATCGAATTGCAGTTAAATTGTATGATCCGATTCACGTTTTCAATCAAAATATTTTATTCAATTCACGTTTTTGTATCTAATATAATTTAGTACTTAAATTCGATCAAATATAACTTCCAAGTATTTTAATTGAATCGAGTCGAATTTCCAAGAATTCGAATTCCATCGAATCAAATTTCCAAGTAATTGAATTAAATCGAATCGAATTTCCAAGAATTTGTATTGAATCGAGTCGAATTTCCAAGAATTTGAATTGCATCGAATCAAGTTTCCATATTTGAATTGCATCGAATCAAGTTTCCATATTTGAATTGCATCGAATCAAATTTCCATATTTGAATTGCATCGAATAAAATTTCCATATTTGAATTGCATCGAATCAAGTTTCCATATTTGAATTGCATCGAATCAAGTTTCAATATTTGAATTGCATCAAATCAAGTTTCAATATTTGAATTGCATCAAATCAAATTTCCATATTTGAATTGCATCGAATCAAGTTTCCATATTTGAATTGCATCGAATCGAATTGAATAAAAAATTGCGATTCAGAATCGAATTGTTGCCATTCCTAGCGTACTGGACCTAACTAAGGTGTGACAAATGCACAGCAATTTAATTTTTTGCTGTGTAAACAATATTTGCGCTTGCTTTTGGAATATTGTCTCGTTCTTGCTCCTTTTGTCTTTTTCCCTCGCTTTTCTCTTGCTTCTTGTCTTCTTCACACTCGTCTGAATTAATTTCTTCTGCTTCTTTCCCTTTCACTCACCCGGCTATTTACCGAGGAAACATTCGCTCCTTTTTCCCCGTTCGTTCATTTTTCTCTTTTATTTTTATCCTATCTCCTCCTGATTTACTTCTCTCACTTTACCTCTTCCTCTTCGTGTTTGGCTCCCGTTGATTTTGTTTATTTCCGTCTCTCTCCATTCCCCCTTCCGTCTTTCTGTACATGCACATGCTGTTACAAAAATAAACAGACACTTTTCGAACATGATTTATGCACTCAAAGTGTACTTCTCCTCCCTTTTGGAAAAGTCGTAGGCTAAGAAATCGTACTAACAATGCCGCCAATGCAAATACTGCTAACACCACTTCTTGCTCCACCTCACAATTGCCCCTCTCTGCCAGGAGTAAACATGGGATGTCACAAAAAAATAAAGCTATAGTTGTTCATAACAAACCAAGTGAAAAAAATGGTAGAGAAGTGAACAGAAAAAATACAATCAGACGGGCATTACCTAATCTATTATGATTACGCATTCCAGACGAACCTTTGTGAGATTTATTTGCCTGGCTAAGCATGTAATATGTGCGTCAGCACTGGAATAAATACTCCTAAAAATATTCCATTGGTCTGAGTCACATTCTTTGGAGTTGTTATTATTCCCTTCCCTTTTTTTGTTGCTACCTCCATTCCTGTTTTGAATCATTCCTCTACAAGGTTATACAGCAGGGCACAAGTGAGGAGAAAATTCTGTGTCCAAGAAATAGAAGGGGGAAAACAATTTTCATCCTATTTCGATACTGTTTTTAAATCACAAAAACAAAAAAAAGGCTCGTGGGAGGATATGGGAAGGGATACATGGTCCTTTCGGCCAGTGGAATAAATAAATGCAGCAATTCTCCGGGAGAGAAAATGGTCTTGGTCCATTCAGAGATGTTAAGAGAGGAAGGAAAAAGAAATAAAAATTTTCGAGTTGAGATGTTTTTTCCTCCGTCTCATGGAGATGGGAAAGGAAGCGGAAAAAACAAGTACCTTACGTGAGAGGATAGGGATGGCTACAAGTTTGATGGGGAATTGATGGGAATCCCATTGTAAAAATTCGATTACAAACTCTCTCTCTCTTTCTCTCACTCATTCCTTTCACTCTCTTGTCTTTTCTGTTCCGTTTCAGCTACTGTTTCATTTCTTTCTCTTTCCTCTCAGCTCTCTGTGTACACACTTTCTATGGCATTCACTTTCTTCATCAATTCCTCAATTATTACTCGCTTTCTCTATTTCTTCGTTTTTTCTCTCCTGTTTCTCTCCGTTATATCCTTATCACATTATATCTTTATCACTTTCTCTCTATTAATATCTCTCTTGCTTGTTCCTTTGAATGGTCTTTCTCTAATTATTTCTACTACTTTCACTTTTATTTATTTTTATCTTGCTCTAGTGTTTTTTGGTGTAGGAAATCGCATTATTTTTTGTAATTTTTGGTCCGACATTGCTTCATTGTTTATCTGTATATAACTTTCTATCTCGTCTTCTTCCTTTTTGTATAGCTTTATCTCCTTATTATTTACTTTCGCTTTCATTGGTTTTTTCTTGCTTTCTCTCTGGCATTTTGGATTATTTTTTCTTGGTTACATTGGATTATTTTTTCTTGGTTACATTGGTTTATTTTTTCTTGGTTACATTGGATTATTTTTTCTTGGTTACATTGGATTATTTTTTCTTGGTTACATTGGATTATTTTTTAGGTTACATTCGATTATTTTTTCTTGGTTACATTTTATTATTTTTCTTGCTTTCTTTTTGTTAATTTTGTTGACTTTTTCTTGGTTGCATTCGATTATTTTTTCGTGGTTACATTCGATTATTTTTTCTTGGTTACATTCGATTATTTTTTCTTGGTTACATTCGATTATTTTTTCTTGGTTACATTCGATTATTTTTTTTTGGTTACATTCGATTTTTTTATCTTGGTTACATTCGATTAGTTTTTCTTGCTTTCTTTTTGTTACTTTTGTTGGCTTTTTCTTGATTACATTCGATTGTTTTTTCTTGCTTTCTCTCTGTTACTTTTGATGATTTTTTTTTGCTTTCTCTCTGGCACGTTCGATTATTTTTTCTTGCTTTCTCTCTTCTATTTTTGAAGGTTTCTTCTTGCTGTCTCTGTTACTTTTGTTGGTTTTACTTTTCTTTCTCTCTTCTACTTTCACGTGTTTGTTTTTGCTGTCCCTGCCATTTTCCCTTATTTTGGTTATCTTTCCCTGGAAAATTCTATTTCTCTGCTTTCTATATGTTACTTTTGTTGATTTCTTGGTTTCTCCATGCTACTTTTGTTGAGTTTTTCTTGATTTGTCTATGTTACTTTTGTTGACTTTTCATTCTTTATTTTTGTTACGTTTGTTGACCTTTTCTTCCTTTCTCTTGGTAACATTTGATATTTTCTTGCTTTATTTTTGTTACTTTTGTTGGATCTTGCTTTCTCTTGGTTACATTCGATTATTTTTTCTTTCTCTCTGTAACCTTTGTTTGTTTTTCCTTCTTTTCTCTCTTCAACTTTCGCTTGTTTGTTATTGCTTTCTCCGCCTTTCCCCCTTATTTTGGTTTGCTTTCTCTGGTAGTTTCAATTATTTTTTCTTGCTTTCTCTATGTTAATTTTGTTGATTTCTTCCGGCTTTCTCTCCTTTACTTTCATTCATGTCTTTCCTCAGATCCTTCCTTAGCATAAAGATTGAAAGAAGGACGAGACAGTTCCCGTCTATCACCCAACAGGTGATACGTGATACTAAAACAGATAAAAACGACGGAGCGGAAACACGGCACATGTTTTTATTTTTTTCCCTGTGTAACCACCCAAGTTTTATCATTCTCCAAAAAATAGGTTTTTTTCCAACACATCAATTCAAGTGGGAAAGTGAGCACATGTTCCTTGTTTTTTATGGCTACCACCAAATAATGAAATCATCACCAAGACAAACTGAGATTATACGTGCGAGTTCTGGTGTTAGACTACATAATTTCACTGGGAGGGAATGCATGGAAGAAATAAAAAAAATTCCCTCCTTTTTCACGCTACAACTCCCTTCTGTCAGTGGCAGAGCTCTGGACAAGCGGAATTAATTTGTGACACCCGAGATACTCTACGACCGACACTGTGTTTTCATTAGTGCCCACAAGTCCAGAAATTTACAGTCTGGGGCACAATAAAAAACAAGGAATTTTCCCACGCCTGATGGACCACCGTAGGATTAATTTGTTGTTGAGAAGCACATGGAATATTTTTTGGATAAAATGACCGTATAAAATATTTTTATTCCGCGATTTGTTTAAATCAAGGTAAACCAGGAAAATTATGGGAGTTTGTGCACAGACAGTAGCAGTCGTACATAAAAAGATAAAAGGACCAGGAAAAAACAGGTGAAAGCAAAGAGAAATAAGCATTTACAAAAATACGAAGAAAAGAAAACGAAAGGCGTGAGAGAAAGAGAAGAAATAAGTATTACAGGAAATACAGAAAGAGGGGTAGAAATAAAAAGGAAAAAGAGACAAGATGAAAAAAGGAGGGGAAACAAGGTAATTGTGAAACATTTAATAAAATGTGGAAATCAAAATTGGATACAAAAAAGGCGTAAAATAGACAGTGAAAGCAAAGAAAAACTTGCTTACATTGCAAACAACTGTAACAGTTCAGCAGCTAGTCTTTTCTTTGCTATAATAGAAACTGTACTTGAAAGGAATTGCCTTTTGACTGGAAAAAAATGCATACGAATACATAATTCCACACACTTCCACTAAAATATTCCACACCCGTCTATTCTGCCCTTTTCTGTTCTCTCAAGGAAACACGGACAAGGCCATAATCGGAGCTTCACTCAAAATAGCTTTTCCAATTCTCTCTCACGCTATATGTACTCAATTTGTGATGCTTGACAAAATTCTTACGGCGCCAGCTTTCACCGAAGCAAGTGTGGGCTTTCCAAATCCACAGACATGGAGAATCGTTTCCCTGGAAAAAGTGCTGGGTGTGTGTTTTTTTTGGGGGAATATTTTCTTATACGTGATTGATTCAATGATATTCTTTTAGGTGGATGGAAATGTGTAAATTTCTTGAGTGTAAGCAAGAATCAGAGAGAGAGAACGCAGAGAGACAGATAGACAGAGAGAGCAACTGAGAAACAACGAGACAACGAGGGAAATAGCACGGCAACTGATTGTGAGATGAGACAGAGACGAAAAATCGAGATGGACAGGAGTAAGAGAGAGAACAAAAAATTCGAAGGAAACAAAAGAGAAAGAGAGATGCAACGTAAAATAAACAAGAGAGAAAGAGAGAGAAAACGAGACAAACAAAATAACAACAAACAATAGAGAAATATAGAGAGAGAGAGGCAAAAGAAAAGGAAAAAAGATAGAGACAAGATACAGAAACAAGTCAGAGAAAAAGAGAAAATAGACAAAAACAAAACAGAGAGAAAGAGAAAACAGACAGCAACTAGACAGAAAGAGAGAGAAAAAAGAGAAAGAAACACGAGAGAAAGAGATAGGAAAGAGAGTAAGAAACAACAGAGAAATAGAAGGAAACAAGAGAAAAAAGAGAGAGAAAAAGATAAAGAAACAACAGAAAGAGAGAGAGAAAAAGATAAAGAAACAACAGAAAGAGAGAGAGAAAAAATAGAAACAAACAAAAGAAAAATAGAGAAATAGAGACAAAAGAAAAACAAACCAAAGAGAAATAGAAACAAGTGAAAAAAGTGAGAGAAAAATTAGAAGGAGAAAGAGGGTAAAATGGAGAAATGGAGAGGAAAAAGAATGAGGAAAAGTAGGTGAAAAGAGAAAAACAAAGGAAATGAGAGAAAGGGGAAACAAAAGGAAAAAGAGGGGGAAAGATAAAAAATGGGAAAAGGGAAAAGGGAAAGACAGAGGGAGAGAAGAGCGGAAAAGGTGGGAAAAGACAAACAAAGTGAAAGGGAGAAAGTCAGAAATTATTCACGGACTTGCGTGTATAAGTAATAAGTGAAAGGCCCAGTGAATCCCAAAATCCGGGAGAATAATACATGATCAAAAAATCCTTTTTGTACCTCCAGAAATGTGCTAATATGCTACTTCCAAGCTTATTTGCTGTTTAAAGTACCTTCCCATAGAATTAAATCTTCAAAGCCGTCCATGAGGTCATTCCCCGAATTTTGTCCCTTATTTCATCATCGACGAAGCATTTACTCACGTGTTTAATTAATGTGGCCAGGTTTCCACCCCACAAATTCGTTGCACACATATTTATTCATTCGAATGAGTAAATACCCTGTGATTTGCAGAAAACATCTACATATAGAAAAACAAATTTCAAAAGAGATGACGCAAGTGCTTTTTTCTGTGTGGTTGGCTATTCATTTTATTTCCGAGGAGTCTTACAAACCTAAAACAAACGTTGCAAACAAACGTTAAAAACGGCAAAGTCACAAAAATGAGTTTATGAAGCACTTGCCAGCTGGAGGAGAAAGAGACCCGTGAACTATTAACGAGCTTTTAATGTGTCAATATTTACGCATCTCATGCTGGAAATGAGTGCAAATATTTTGTCTACCACACTACGCCGGGGGTTTACATGTAAATGGAGGGACAACAACATATTTATGTACATAATAATACTTAGAAACTGGACGAATGGAATGCCAAGGCAACATTACGGCCTTTTTTTTTATTGCTAATCTTATTTCCGCCATCAGAGATTCCAGCTAACGCTGGCACACACGTACGCACAAAATAATCTGGGGACGTAGCCTTTTACATACACACGCCGTCATAATTATCGGGGTGTAATTTCATAATTGCTTTTGTGGCTCCATTTTCTTTCCAGGAGTTAATACTTCCCCGTGTGCTACATTATTGCAAGCAGAAAAGCAGTAAAATGGGGGGGATTATTATGACCAAGATTTGCTTTTAGTAATTTTTGCTGGGACAAAAAAAAATCTGACAAATATAATTATTCACTTATGAACATAAAAATTCTCCATTTTGAAAATAAATCTTGTTTTGGAAAATAATTACTTTTTCTGGAAAACACTCTTTCATTGTAGAAATAGTAGCTAATAATTAAATTGTGGAAAACGTTAGTTTTGGATAGACATTTTCAATTTTGAAAATGTATTTCTCATGGCTGAAAAAACTCCTTATTCTGGAAAACAATTCCTCAATTAGAAAAATAATTCTTCATTTTGAAAAATAATTCCTCGATTTAAATAAAAGTCCTTAATGTTCAAAAAAGCTTTTCATTTTGAAAAATAATTCCTCAATTCGAAAAATAATTCCTAAATTTGGATAATAGTTTTTTATGTTTAAAAAAAATCCCATCATTGTGAAATATAACTCCTCAATTCCAAAAATAATCTCTGAATCTCTGAATCTATTAGTCTCTGGTGTTTAAAAAAGCTTTTCTTTTCCAAAATAATTTCATATGTTAAGAAAATTCCTCATTTTTCAAAAACGCTCCTCAATGTGAAAATTAGTTCCTCATTTTTTGGTATAACTCCCTTATTTCTTTAATATTCTTTTCCTTCCTCATTTTAGGAAGTAAATGCCCGGCCTAATCAGTTATTTGCCTCCTCATATTTTGACATAATTGTCATATATTCGCACGCACTTCATTTAAAAAGCAGTAGAACAACACTAAAAATTAATCTCGATACTAATGATCCACTCCATTTACTTTGCCGAGGCAGGTATACTGCATAATGCATTCGAATAAATACAAAAAAGCCAAGAAACATGGCCATTTACGGTGTAGTAAAGCATTTTTCCAGTACAAAAACAATAAGTAATTCTAGAGGTTCCAAATAGCTCCCGTTTTAGTCGTAATCCTACACAGCTACTATTATATTATATAGCTATACCAATGCGAAGTTACCATATATGTATAGGCACCATTATATATGTATATAATATATACATATAAGTATGTGTAGGTACCATCATAAGTCGCAGAGTCGGTAGTTAAATGGTGGGAAAATTCCCCTAATTTTTATGGCCGTTCCCGGCGACGATAAAAAAAAGGGGTGAACCTGACGGAGCTGGACATTGCTTTATTGGGGGCCATTATAAAATTATCCTCGCTCCAAAGTCGCGATTTTTGTGGTATTATTAATGCAATGGGAATATTTACCCCACAATTTCCCTCGCTCTTGATTGTATAATTACGTAATATGCATATGTTCTATTCTATGATCTATTCTATATAAAAAGAATTAAAAAAACAGCGGAATCATGTGTATAAGAACGCAGCAGGATAATTTTCATCATTTGCTGACACGAAATGTTTTTTACGGTGTTGACTTTCACTGCTGTTTTTGCGCAAATGCAAATTACCCTGCGTAGAATCTCGTCCATGTTACCAAATATGGTCAGTTTCTCCTCTCCACGTCTGCATTTTCATTTGGACGCAGCCATGCATTGATGTTTTAATTGATTTTACGCCTTCAATTACTCATAATGAGTCAAATAAATTGGATCAAATCCGACCATTTTCACGCGGCTTAAACAATCCACGAATAATGAAGGTAAAATTCCGACTTTTGGGGATGCAATAAGAGCTGGGCAGAGTTAATCATATTTGATTCGCTGGGTAAAATAAACTTAGAAAAAGTCCAACTTTCCTTTAACTACAATTTTCTACAGTGTAAATACAATCCCAGAAACGCCTGGCAGCTGTGCCCCGTCATGGATGCCAATAATACCGGGAAAAAACGGGGGAAATTCCCACCGGAGTTTCGGTTAGAAGGTCATAAATAATTTCCGAGGACTCTGCTTCTACTTCCAGGGAACTGCCCTGAATTTCCAGGGAAAGTCCTATTTTTGGATTCCTGAGTTCTTATTTGCTTTGTGGAAATACGAGAATATTTAATGCCGCAAAAAAACCACTTACAATTTATTCATGAGGGGAAATGGCAACATCATTTGGATATTAGAAAAAAGGAGAAAAAAGAAAAATCAAATCTGATCATTTCTTAAGCCCTTTAGCTCCATTGTACATACAGGGATGAGCTTAATTAATTAACTTAATTAAGTCCCGTCCCAGATAACTGAATAATTATTCCCTTTTATATCTTTTTATATTTTTTTAATATATTATATCTTTTTATTCCATCCCAAATCTACATTTTCTTGGAGAAAATCCTGTCATCAAGACACAAAGAAAGATTTTGATTCTAGACGACAGCAACTTAATTTTGTCCAGCAGTTTCTTGCCAAGAAACATTTTAACATTGAATCATAACCATCATTGTTGGAATCCGGCATCATTTGTTTACTTAGCATTGAAATTTAAAAAGAAATACATCACAAAATCTATTAAAAAGGTTTAACATTCATTATTTTCACTGAGGGACAAATGAAGAATTTATTTCCTCTACAAACAATATTTGCATTACAGCCAAAAAGCGGCATTTTCAAAAAAAAAACAATTTACTCCTTTTAAGTATTTTGACTCTTAGAATGTGAATTTCCCTCCAAACAAATCACCGCTATATTTCTGCAAGGAAATCCACCCAAAGAAATCGCGGATTGGCATCTTTTTGGCAGCAGGAAAAATTTTGGTAGCAAGAATGGATCGTAATACCGTTGAGAAACCTTTCCCAAGTGAATTTGCAATGGTGTCATAACCCTTTTTTTCTGAGGCCGGGTAAGTACAGGAATAAATGGGATTTTTTTGCACATAGAAAAAAAACGGAGATTTAGTGCAAAACACTTTTAAAGGGAAGAAATATCGTGATAGATTTTGGCCATAAAAGTCCTCCGACCCGCCCATTCCCCCTGCCACAGATTAGTTTTGGGGGTTTCCCGTTCAAAAGCACCACATAAAACGGGAATCCTCCTCATGGAAGTGTGTTAAGAGTGGTAGACATTTATTTTTATCCCAGCCAAAGGGTTATTTCCCCAGGAATAACGGGGAAATATGGAGCTTGAACGAGGTCCCGGAGCCACCACAACAATTTCGCAATGTGTCGAAACAGATTTACTAGAAGCGCTCGTAAATGTCTCTAGGGGGGAAAGCCGGGGCTTTTGGATCCCCAAAAAACAGATTTTTCAATAATAAATCTTACGTTCAAAAAAAGGTAGTTAAATGGATTAATACGTATACCTATACAAAACTGGGGACGATCCCCTAAAAGAGGGCCAATTAGCCCGTCCATAGTATTCCCGAGATCTCTATAACATCCCCGTCAACGTAATCTATGAACTACATGGGACTAATTTCCCCGACAGGCTTAATGCCCCCCAGAAATTGTAATTACTCTTTGTACCGGTAAAATTCCGGGGGATAACGAACCACAATGTGTAGGGCAGGAATGAAGACAAATGAAGAGAAATCCGGGAATATATGTATATATAATATGTATATATACATATATATAATATATA
>JAQGBT010005030.1:0-15159 GCA_034698585.1 Disparrhopalites patrizii
ACAAAATTAAAGCGCAAATTTAAATTAAAAGGGACAAAATTAAAGCGCAAATTTAAATTAAAAGGGACAAAATTAAAGCGCAAATTTAAATTAAAAGGGACAAAATTAAAAAGCAAAGTTAAATTAAAAGGGAAACAATTAAAAGCAAAAAAATAAAATTTAAATTACATGGGCAAACACTGAAATAGGGAAAAAATTATATGGGACATTTAAAATTGAAGGAGAAGTTTAAGATTAAATATGAGCAATTTGAAAATAAATGGGGAAAAAATTAATTGTAAATTTAAAATTAAATGGGAAAAAACTATGGGACATTTAAAATTAAATGAGAAATTTAAAATCAAATGGGGGAAAAAATTGGAAAAAAGTAAACGGGGAAAAATTTTTATGAACAAATTAAAATAAAATGGGAAAATGTGTGGTTCAGCTTATATTTTGAGAAAATGCCATGTAATTAGGTACCTCACACCAAAGAAGATTCCCCGGGAGATTCACTGCAATGAGGATGAACTGAAATCCAAAAATACTCGTCAATCTCAAGGTAATAAATTCCCTGCGGATTTGGACGGTTGCTCAGTCTTTTTCCATAAGTTTAATAATCTTGGATTGCTCCATGTATACGTTTTGCGTTGTTCACTACAGGTAGATTGTTAATTATTAATTGTTGTGTCCGTTCAGATGGAAAGGAACCAAGAATCGGCCTCATGACCTGCGCCACCATCTCCGCCGCCGTGTCCATTACCGGCACTCTCCTGGATGACCTCGACCCGGCTAGGATCCGACTACCCCCGGAAAGTTCTGCTCAAGCCCCACTTGGGCTCGGATATCTCCATCAGGATGCTTGACTATCATCTTGCGCGTCGCAAGGACTGATATTATTATATTGTACAAAGTGTTTCTTTGTGCCAAAAAAAATTACGTTTTTATCCATTCATTTATTCTATGTATGTATGTACCTATACTTATATAAACAAATTTAGGCCATTTAGGCTAAAAGATGTGCTATATAGACGGGAAGTCTGGCTGTGACAATGAACGTGTCGTGTAGGCGACTATGGCAATTATGCTCACAAATTACCTTGTGTGCCTTTTAATCCTACAACTTTTGTTTTACTTAAAGCACTTTCACTATATCTTTATCATTTTATATTATGTTGAATTTACATGCATTTTTTCCCTTGTTCAATTTTGCAATGTTTACATTCTCCACTTACACTGACTATATAGAGATATAGTACAAAATGCGATAGCGGGGCAAGTCTATAAAAGTTGCTGTTATTTTTAACGACCAAGTGCCAACACATTTTGCATATGGACAAGCTCCTAAATATTTGACTCAAAATCATTGTTCCTAAAACGACATGATACACCATATTATATTACATGACTGAATGCATACACAGAGCATATTATTATTTTTATTATTAATTATTATTTATATGTGTAAATAAAAAAAAATGTTCTCAGGCTAAGATCTGTGTAAGCACTCATTTGTCTCTTCATTTGAAAATTGCAAGTTTTTCCAATTACCTACTAACCATTTGTATGCATACATTCGACTCTCTGTGTATGTATGTAACGGTTTAGCAAAAAGCATCTACATGTACCCGTTAGAGAATAACGGGTACATATAAGGAATATTGCAAGTCCGTTATAGAGAAAAGCATTTAATGGTGGGGTATTCAAAATTGAAGGAAAACCGGTATAGTGAGAGAAATATGCGAAGGCGTGGCCTAAAACCGTTTTAGAGAAGAAAGCTACACGGCGGGGGATTCAAAGCTAGTGCAAAAACCGTTATAAAAGGAGAAGTATGTGACGGCGTGGCCTATAAAAAAAACCCTTATAGGCAGAGAGACTGAATGGTGGGGGGATTCAAAACTTCCCCGCTTATAGAGAAAAAAACTGCAATAGAGAAAACTGTTATTAGAGAGTGAATTCATCCTAGTAAATATCTCGGGCGGGTTTGTGAACATTGTTAAACAGTCGAATCTCGCTATAACATCACCCTATAAAGCATCAAATTTCGCTCGTTATAGCGAAAAACTGTTATAGAGAACAGACATTTCGATGTTAACAAATGGAGAAAGTTTTTGAGGAATGCATTTTTGGCTGCTGTTATAACGAGAGTACTGTTATACAGAGGACTGTTATAGAGAGGGTCGACTGTAGTGGGAAAACCATTATAGAGAAAGCCGATTGTATTATAATCTAATTCTTAGGCGAAAAATGCACTGGGCGAAAACACGGCATAAGAGAATTCTGGACGCAAGGGCAAAATTCGACTGCTTTTCATCGGACTTTAATACTGTTAGAATTTTTTCCCCTTCTACAATGTCTCTAACAGCAAAATTTGGCTCTTGCGCTTTTTCTGATGCGTGTGACGATGCATTAAAAAAAGGCATCAATATTAAACAAATTGAAATTTTAAAAATAAATAAAAAGTTGTTGCGACACCAGGAAATAGAATGGAGACGCAGCAAATAAAGGCGTTGTCATTCAATAATGCACTTGATCGTGTGAACAGCACAGACGAGTAACACGTAACATTTGAGAGTCGAGAGTATACGGTGGAGTCTCTCTATAACAAGTCTCTTTATAACAACATTTCTCTGTAACAAAATTATTTTTCCAGCCCTTCGTGCATGTAAGGTGCATGTTTACTGTTCTATATAACAACATTTCCCTGTGACAATATTTTTTGTCCTTCCCTTCAGAGTTTCTATATAGAGATTCCGCTGTATTGACAACAATGAACAAGAACAAGTTATACATATAAACCATCAAATGCGTGCATAGTGTGCAAGTGTGCATACTCACGCATTTGAGCTTGATATTCGTCAGTTATAGCTATGCTTCTTGTCTCATTGACCCATTATGGGCTATAGTTGTGGGATGAACAAACTTTTTTTTGTCCTTCAACCAGTCCACACAAAGTTGATTGTCTTCTCCACCAAGATTCCACTTCTCTTATTGTAAATATTTTTTTTTTGGCAGGATAATCTGACACTGTCCATAAAACAGATATTGCACTCAACTGGCTAACTGGATTCCAGTTCCAAGTGTTTTTTTATTTATTTTCTAATAATAAAATGGGAAATAAAAATGTGTAAAAATAGTCTGGCAAAAAAAATATCTGATTTCAAGTGGAAGAAAGAAGATGGACAGAGAATAAAAAGTAGAACAATTTCTTCAACTGGATTTTCTGGTCTTTATGAATCCACAGCGCTCTTCCTCGACTCTTTCTTTGGGATATTTTTATGCCATTGCGTCTTTTTGCAAAGCATGTTCCACAGTTTTTTTTTTACGGTTTGAAAACGTTCTGTGGCATTTTTATTTTTCAGAGAAATCTTTAATTTTGTCCTCTTTTTCCGTGGGGAGGAGAAAATGACGTGTTTATCTAAAAATATATGCACCCAAGATGATTTTCCTTTGTCTCCGACCAAATGGAATAGATCTGCTATAAAACGTCGGGGCGAACTAAAGATTTGTATCAATTGGGAATTTGGCTCCTCGGCAGGCAGTGAGTCTCCACAAATTAGGGTCTCAGTGGGTTTTGCGAAGCACAAATAGAGATTTTGAGCAAGTCTTTTTTTTTTTGATCGTGCAAATTGAGTGACCTTTATTCGGCAACTCCTCCGGGACAATGGAGGTCGTGCAGAGCTTGCTTCTGGGACTCATCCAAGTGTACCTCAACATTCGATTGGCCATCATCAGCCTCACCTTCCGCCTGTTCTTCGTCCGGTGGTTCATCGAGAGGCTCCGGAGTATTGGGATCACGGTGGATGGGAAGAGTCCTCAGGATGTGCAGGTGAAGAGCGATAAGGTGTACCTCCATGCGGCCCAGGACCTCAGCTTGGGCATTGGGGAGTCCTTCGTGGAGAAATACTGGGATTGTGAGCGGGTGGACGAGGCCGTGAGTCGGGTGGCGAGGGCCAACTTCTTTCATGCATTTGCCTATTTGTGGGATATTCGACTCATCAACTACATCCGATATGAGCTCTTCAACAACCAGACGAGATCTAAGAGCTTCCATGTCATTGAGAAGCATTATGATCTGGGTAAATTTTCCCTCGGATTTCGTTTTTAAGTACACCATTTTTTTTAAGATTAAAATTACAAGATTCAAAATTAAAATAAAACGACACAATTTAAAAAAAAAATTTATTTAGGGGAATTTTGAATTTTTCGTTTGGGAATTTTGTTTAGATTTTTCTAAATGTTTTGGGGAATGTTCAAGAAATTAGAAATGCTCCAGAAATTAGACATTTTGTTCCAGGAATATCTTGTTTGAACGTTTTTGGGAATACAAATATTTCATAAATTTTGTTCTATATAGAAATATTTTGCTTGAAACTTTTGTTGTTACAAATAATCCAGAAATTAGGAATTTTTCTTCAAATTAAAAATAATCCAGAAATTAGAAATCTTTCTGCAAATTATAAATAATCCAGAAATTAGAAATTTGTCTGCAAATTAAAAATTATCCAGAAATTAGAAATTTGTCTGCAAATTAAAAATGATCCAGAAATTAGAAATTTTCTAGGAATTTCCAAAATGATCCAGAAATTAGAAATTTTCTAGGAATTTCCAAAATGATCCAGAAATTAGAAATTTTCTAGGAATTTCTAAAATGATCCAGAAATTAGAAATTTTCTAGGAATTTCTAAAATGCTCTAGAAAATAGAAAAGTTCCAGAAGTTAGTGATTTAGAAATGTCGAACGTTTCCAGAAATTATGAATTCGAAATTAGAAATATCCCAGAAACTGGAAATGTTCCAGGAATTAGACATGTTTCGCGAAGTAATTTTGCTGCACTAAAAATACTTTAACAAAATTAGAAAAATGTCCGAAAAATAAGAACGTTCTGGAAAGTAAAAATATTCCAAAAAATATAGAAATTATTAATTTGATCCCAATTTAATTTAAAAAAATTAAATTTTGCGCAGGCAACCGACTGTACGAGGCGTTCCTGGACAAGAACATGATCTACAGCTGCGCCTACTGGAAAGACGCCGCCACACTGGAGGAGGCCCAAGAGAACAAGATGCGTCTGATCGCGGAAAAGCTGAAGCTCCAACCAGGCATGCGCGTGCTGGACATCGGCTGTGGCTGGGGAGGCCTGGCCAAGTACCTCGCCCAGAACTACGACGTCCACGTGGTGGGTGTGACCATCTCCAAAGAGGGCGCCAGCTACGGCCAAAACCTCTGTCGGGGCCTCAACGTGGACATTCGTCTCCAGGACTACCGGGACATCAAGGACGAGCGCTTCGACCGGGTCGTCATGGTGGAATGTCTGGAGCACGTGGGCTTCAAGAATCTGAAGGGACTCTTCCAGAAGATCCACGAGTGCCTCCCTCCAGAAGGTCTCTTCGTCCTCCACACGATCGGGATGGACGAGCCTCATCTCCCCCCCTTGGAATCCTTTGCAGAAAAATACATTTTCCCCAACATGATGCTCCCCAGCTCCAGCCACATCACCCAGCACATCCGCGGGAAATTCGTCCTGGAGGACTGGCAGAATATGGGCTCTGACTTTGACCGCACCTTCATGGCTTGGAACGACAATTTCGTGAGGAATTGGCCCAAGATCAGGGACACCTTCAAGGAGCCCGACCGATTCTTCCGGATCTTCACCTTCTACCTCCAGGCGGCGGCGGGGCTCTTCCGCGCGAGGAAATATCAGCTCTGGCACGTCGTTCTCTCTAAGGATGGCCTTATGGGCGGCTACGAGGCCGTGAGATAAGCTGTACATGACATCTATTTATGATTTGAATGTCGTGATTCCCCCTCATTTTCCTTTTGTTTTTTTACTCTTTTTCAAACGTTTTGTAAGTCATGAATCCATGAATAAAAACACGGAAAATACTCAAATCCAAGTTATTTTTTTTGTATGGTTTTATTCGTCGAGTCATTTGAATTTTGAGAGGCCAATTTTTGCATCTGCGCAGTCCATTTACAGAGGATCAATGTACTGCCGGCCCACCTCGAACACATCAATTTCGGGCTTGACCTTGTCGTAGAGATGAGGGAAAGCCCCGTTTGCATGGTACTTCTCCCTCACACGCTCGTACAGGGTGAGGTCGAACATCTCCTCGAATTCCTCCCGCGTCATGAAGATGTCCGCGTAGAGGAAGGGATAGCCTCCAACGTCCCGGGTGAATCTGGGGCATAGCACATATAATGTTAAACAAACATTGCTAAAATCCGTACATAGAAACATAAATAATTATTATTATCCAAAAAATCTCACTTCTCCATCTTCCTCATGGCATCCACGGCATCGTATCTCTCCTTCCTCTTCACCGGGCCGGGGACTCCGTACACGCCCAGGTCATTGAACATCCCGTAGTTCGTTCCGGGAACCATCTGGGCTGGTCGTGGCGGCCGGAGTTGACCCCTACAGAAGAAGATGACCTCAATAAAAATCTTTATCAACTATAAAAACTTTTAAATTTTTAAAAGGAGTTTAAAAAATTAATTTCTACACAATGCATCGAAGTAAATTTCAGAGATGGGGGAATCCCGGATTAAAAATTGGATTAGGGATTATTAATCCCAATCCGCTAATCCAGCTGTTACAGCTGATTTAATCCAATCCCAACAATCAATCCAGGTTAAAATATTCACAATCTAATCCGGTGACAATCCAATCCATCTAAAAAAAATATTCGGATTAAATTTGGGATTGGATTAATTTATATCCCTCAAAATTAACACTGCTAACTGACATTTTTGTTCAATATTTGACACATTTGACCAACTAAAGTGTACCAACAGTTACCAACTGCGTGTAACTACTTTTCAAAAAATGGCAGCTGAAGTTTAAAATTCCCATTAATTTTTAATATGCCAACACATTTCTATAGTGCAGGAAATAGCAAAAGAACATTGTCAATAGTTAATTTTGCAGTAATTAAGCTATACATTGATTACTATAAATTACAGATATTATACACGGTAACTGTCATTATATCTATTTTTCATTAATGTGTGAACTAATTCAGCAGTTTTTGCGTATAATATATCACAGATGCATCGTTGCCTGTGTATAAATATATTTGTGGATGACCGAGAATCTTAATATTTTGTTTTACAATTATTTGTTAGCCACAAAATACGCTGATCCTACTTTGAAAATCCATACAATGAAAAACAGTTTTCTCTGAAAGAAGTATTATGGATTTTATAGTTTAATCCAATCTGAAATTTAATCCGATTAATTAATCTAATCCGGACCAGTTTTAATTTAATCTAATCCTTAATAATCAATCCCGAGAAAATTTGAATTAATCCGTACAGATTAATCATTAATTTTGTCCCATTTAATCTTCAATCCCAATCCTAATCTGAAAACCATTTAATCCCCCATCTCTGGTAAATGTAATTATTTCTGACACTGACATGTGTTCTCCGTGGTTGTAAATCCGGCAGGGATAAATGAGAACGGGGTATGTGTCAAAGAGTTGCTCCGAGATGTTGATTTGATCCTCCAGCTGGTTGATGGGGAGGACAATGTCCTGGAAGACTTGCTTCGTGAACGTCATTGCTCGGATCCCGGGCGTGGTGGTGAATTTGAGGAAGGCGGGCTTTGGGGGACATAGCCAGCCGAAAAATAACCTGGAAGAATATTAGATCGTCCATAAGACCTTCCATAAAACTACAAGTAAAACTTTTAGCAAAAATTTCTAAAGCACGTGTATACATTTTAATATTGAAAATTTATGTATATTTTATCCAGAATATTTTAGAATGCATCTGGAAGGAAGTTGGTTTATTTTGTATACCTGAAGAGCGGATGGTTGCCAAATGGAATCATGCTCTCCACCACCCAGAAGATGGCCCGATTGTGCCGGAGAAGGTAATCTCTCAAGGGGATGTACTCCTCCCCTCCGCCCGTCCGGAGCATGTCCTCCACGTGCTTGTAGAACCACGGCTTGTACCATCTGGCCACGTGATTAATCTAAAAGCAATTTTTTATTCTTCATATTTATTCACAACTCATAATTTCGTTCCACATTTATTACTCTGATTTTTCTTACAATCTATACATCTGTAATAATCGGAGATGGCCAAAATACATATAGTATTTAAAATACATTCTTGTAGTTTGTAATTGCGTTATCAAAAACAGGCATTTTCTACATGTATTTTGTAATTTGGATTTAAATACATGGGAGTTTTTGGAAGTATTTTGCTGTATTAGTATTCTGTAATTTAAAAGTGCACCCAGGCGAAATAAAATTCGTAATTTGTTGATTATGTTCTAAATTACAAACGAAAGCATACGATACGCATTTTAAATGCAATTGTTTGTAGTTTTTAATTAAAATATGTATATATTTAAATACATTACATTTAAACGCATTTATAATTTGTATTTTGTAATTGGTAATTAAATACTTGGGGAGAAGCCGAATGTAATTGATAATTTGTAATTAAAATCTGCGATCTAATCCGGAAATATGGCCGATAAAAGATTATAAAATCTTCTACAAGAAAATAGATAAAATGGTTGTAGATTATGAAATTAATATAAAGAATAAATATGTTAAGAGAATGCTAGATTTCAAACAAATTCCTACATATAAAGAAATTAAAAAGCCGATTAACATGGGGTTGTATCTAAGTTCGAACCTAAATATAAAAATAGTAAGTCTTATAATGAAAATAAGACTTTATATTCAATTTATTTATATAAAAGATAAAAAATTAGAAAGAAGTTATAGATGTAATGTATGTTTCAATTTATGTCAAGGAGAAACATGGGATCATCTTGTATTATTGCGTCCAACATTAATGGAAATTAGGAAGAAATATAAAATAACTTACAATGCCTAGGCATTGTAAGTCATTGTAAGGCTACATATGTAGAAGGTATCACTACAAACGAACCAAATTTTTGTCATAATATTTATGAATTCTTCGAAGAATTGGTCCAAAATCATGTATTATAATTGTAAGAAAATATTAGAATAAGAAAATATGCGTGAACTTGTACAATTCTATCAAAAATTGTATGTACATATTGAAGGGGTAGTAACACCTAAATCAATAAAAGCTACTACTACTACTACTACTAATTAAAATCTGCGAGTGTATTTGTATTTGGACCTAACGTATTTTGGCAATTGAGAAAGATTAATCTCTCGTAATAATACATTCTGATTCTAACGTGTTTATTTTACGCAACTAAATAATTAAATACAAGCAAAACAACTTTGAGAACAGATCCTTCCCTTCTAAAGCACAACAAATGTAATTCTCACCTTGCCCCAGTCCTTCAAAGGAGGTTTGTCTGCAAAGTTGCCCACCATCAACACAGCCTCTTCCTTGGAGTAAACGGTCGCCTCAACAAAGTCGGGGACCTTATTGACAAAAAATATTTTTGGATTATACTTGATTTGATTTAAAACCAATTAAAATAGGTAAATGTATATGTACCACAAAATTATCTCCCATATTACGTCCGCACCCTATAGTATTTGTGTGTATAAACTGTAATAATAATAAACAAGTGCTTGTGGGCAAATGGAGAAAAAATTGAGCCAAGGAACCTTTTCATCCTTATTGTGCGTCCCGGAGACCTCCCGGATGCGGTCACAATAATTCTTCTGCCCCCGAATGGGGATGTACTTGATGTGGAGATACTGTTTCACGGGGATAATGTCCAGCTCCAAGGCGGTGAGGAAGCCCAGGGAGCCGTGAGACCAAGGGAGGGCATAATAGAGGTCCGAGGACTCATTCGTTCGGGTGGCCGTGACCAAGGAGCCATCGCCCAGGACGACCTCGTAGGAGCGGATCGTCTCGTGGTACAAGCCCAACTTGTGGGAATATGTCGTCATCCCCGTCCCCATGGCAAGGCCTCCGAGAGTCGCATCCGCAATCTCCAATGTCACGCCCAGGGTGTAACCTCCACAAACACGTCCATATAATTACACATACATACATATGTCCAAATAATATTAATGTGGCATTCTGCCCCACGAAGAAACTTGCGAGCATTTATTGGAGGACATTTTTGAAATTGTTCGAACATAAACAGTCCAGGGTCACCTTTAGGAATAAGATACTTGGTGATGTCCCCCACTGTCACCATTGGCTCCACACGTACTGTGCGGGCAGATTCGTTGAGCTCCAAGATGCTGTAGAGCGGCACTGGGACTTGGTGGCATTGGTCCTGTGCCAAATGAAAGGTAAAAAAAAAATTATGAATTAGTTTTGACGTAGAATTTATTAATTTATGTATGGGAAAAGGAACATCAGGGACATCTTTAGCAGGGACCGGAATCGGAAAAAATTTGAATTAAAATTCGGATTTAAGTACCAAATTTTCAAAAATATTAATACGAATTATAAATTCGTATTTGATCATTTGATCATTCGTATTCGAGCATTTCTAATTCTAATTGGGATTCCAATACATTCAAAAAATCGGAAAATACGGATTGTATTCGAATACTTTTTGAATACTTATATTTTTTAACCGATATAGTAGTTGTACGGTCAAAAAGCACTTCAATTGTCACTTAAACGTATATGGAGATCATAGATCACAAGATTACTGTTTGTATATAATGATTCAGTTAATACTAGTTGGCCTCCTCTGACACCACGGCTCTATAGTGTGACGGCCATGTCAAACTTAATCGAAATTTTATTAGAAAAGTGTTTGCTAATAAAATGTTTTAAATTTTAGACAGCAACACGAATTACGTACCAGCAAAAACACTCAATCAAAGTAGGATCCATGTTGACTTTCTGTACCTTTTGGTTTACTAAATAGAAATTACGTACATTTATAGCCATCTATAAGTCTGTGCTAAACAGACTTCAAATCACTGTATAATTAATTCGGTATTATATTTTGTCCATAGCAAATATTTAAATGTGGTCCAATATAAATTTTTACAAATTTTGTTCTAAAACTTAAGTTCTGAAATGATTTTTGCGTGAAATTATTACAAAAACATGCAAAATTTGGAATCCGAATTCGTATTCAGAAGGAAAAAATTCAAAAATACCGATACTTTTTTTGAATTAAAATTTCAAATTCCAATATTTTTTCATAGTTTTTTCGATATTAATTTGAATCCTGGCAAAATATGAATATAATTTCGATTCCGATTCGAATACCAATTCCGATTCCGTTCCCTGATCTTTAGTTTTTTTACCTTCCTGAAAAAGGTCAAGGATAAACTGAGCCAATTCGGTCGAGCGGTGCAGAGAAGCTTCCGGTTCCCAGCAGCCTCTCGTCCCCATTGCAGGACCTGAGAAGAGGAGGATAACCCGGTATATTATATATTATATTGTGTTAATGACATGCATATAACATTCGCGTTAAATCAATAAACGACTAAAGTTTAAATGTGTAGCTTAAAAACTAAAATTTGTAAATGAAAAAAAATTAAAATGATAAGTAAAAATTTCCAATTCAAACACTAAAATTATATAGTAAATCAAAAGTAAAAACTTGTAAATTAAATAATAAAATTTGTAATTGAAAAACAACTGAAATTGAAAAACATCAAAATGTCCAATTTAAACATATCCGAATTTTCCATTTAGAAACACCAAAATTTGCGACTTAAAAATTCAATTATTTTCCTTATAATGAACTTCTCACCTGAGTCTGGATATCCCTCACTCGCTTGTAATGGAGCTCCGGAGCGGAGTAGAAATACCGAACAAATTTATTGCGGACGCTGAGAGCCAAGTTGAAGAGGAAACTGGCTGGGAGGCAAAAGAAAACGACGACAATGCCCCGATTGTCCTCCAGCCACCGAATCAAAGGCTTCTTCCATTCCGGAGGTAAAAAAAAGTCAAACATTGTGGAAAGAATTTATTTAAACAATTAAATTGGAAATTTATTTTAAAAAGGGAGAAACTAATTGGATAGCTCTGATTCCACTGTACGGGAAATTAGAAGAGGATACGATGATAAAAAAAAATTGGCTGGGAGCCACGGAAGATTTAAAATTTTTCAAAAGTTCATGTCTTATCAGTCACGGCCTGTCACTGATTCTTTTGTGTGCGAATCCTGTTTTTTCCCCTCTTTTATCGCAACTTTTTATCTCTTCCCATACACAATGTTCAAATCCTTCACGTGCTCGCTTTCCAGCCTGTCACTTGGCAAGTTTACTTTCCCCTTCCAGACCGTATTACAAATCTGGAGATGAGATGTTGATTATTATGTCCATTCCCCACTGTATGTTTCATCAAGGAAGAGGTGGTCCATCAAGGTCACGGATCTTTTTTCAAAAGGCAAAAGAAACAAGTTGTTGGTTAATTTTGATCATATCCTTACCGTATTATCAATGGTATCTGTCCATTGAGCTTCCTCTCGGATTACATTACCTTATTACATGCAAGATTAGCTGTTATATTGTATAACAAACTGGATCAAGTTTGAGCTGACTGTGCTGCTTATATCAACTGGAAGACGGGATAAGTTCAAAGGCTAAAGTGCACACATCCTACAGACTTCCGCAATGATAAAAGTCTTAGACAGATACGCTTTAAAATAAATTTCTGTGTCTGCCATTAGAAATTTCAATTTTAATTGTACTTTATACGTACCATTTATAACTAAAATTGCAATTTCTACTATTCCTATTAAAACATATCAACTATCATTGAAATGTACGGCATATAGCAGCTGCTGACGTTCAAATCACAGTCCGAATGAATATAAAATAATTATTTTTGTTCTCGTTACTAATTTACACACAAGTTTGCTGAGTGCACATTTTTGGGGCGTTATAAATCGAACTTTGAAGCTCAGTTACAAAATTGAAATCTGAACCCGACATTTTCAATTTGTGAAGGTACAAAAGTAGTGCAAAAGCGCAAGTTAGGGCAAAAACAACAAATAAATGAGACGTTCTGCATGTCCGTTGTACCTCTCTATATTGCAGTTTGTTTGACATTTCTATGACATGGGCTTTATTCAAAATTCCTTATGAGCAACTGAAATTCAATTGTTCGGGAGTCTAATTCATACAAAAAGGCTGAACGTGCGTGATAATTGATAATGTGACCAGCATCACAGACAGGTGCTTTTGTTCCGTCAAAAGTCCAAAAGTATGCAATTGGGGAAATGGACACCGTATTTCAAAAACATGATAAATCACAAAATGATAAAAGCAATTACCACTTGATTCCTAGTCGATATCTCCATTCACCTGTTTCCACCTGTTCGGGATAACAAATTTGTTTGCACAAGTAAGATTAACTGTGATAGACAGTGTCTTCTTTCAACAATTTGAAGCCTTTATATCTCACGTGGACAAGTTTGTATGTATAAATCATTGATGTATATACGGATTATTGATGTGTCTATAGTGTCGTAGTGTCTATGATATAAATTTTGAAGGCACTTTCTGCTAGGATTTAATGTCGTCGTGATAATATAATTATGAATTAATTATGTATAATAGTAAGATTATACATTTATGTGTGTGCAAAATAAGGAAATGTCACAAGTCACAACTAAAATAAAAGTGCTCGAAAATTTAATACACAATACACTGGAGGGCGAGTGGTAAGCTATAACACGATTACATTTTTAACGATTGTTAAATGTTAAAAAAAGGTAAAAAATATCAGCTTCACTGAATCGTGGATTATATGGATTATATTTATTAATTGATTAATTTGAATAATGGATTGTCGACATGAATGAATGATGAATTGATCAATAATGAATATAATGAATAATGAATAGATGAACATTAGTGATTAGTTACTTGACACTTGACTGCGGCATTTGATTAAATTTTGGCGCTTAGTAGCAAGGATATCTTGACTTTCTTAGGCCTTAGAATAGGCCCAGAAGTTTGCATTTTATCTTTTATGTTCTTTTCTTCCAATGTGTCCAATAAAAATAATGCCAGTGTGGAATTTTCCTTTATTTGCGGTGTCTCCGAAGTTTACAGAACGTCGTAGTTTAATTCATTCTGTGCTGGAGACCTTTGCAAATCATACATTCGAATTTTAAAAAATTAAATTTAAAAAGAGCACCTCAAAAGTTAGTACCGGAAGCAACAACTTCAAAAATACTAATTAATTTTAATAGCTTAAAAAGTAGCAACAAAGACCTTTTTTGAACGAAATAAAATAGAAGATTTTTGCGCTTAAAAGCATTGCCATTAAAAACATTACCAGAAAAAATCGATCAAGTCCTCAAAATTCGGCCTGGCATTGGGCGATGTTGCCCAGCACGCGTGTAATTTCTGGTATCTATAGACCCAAGACAAAATAATTCACCTGTTCGTTATTGCAAACAAAAAAACACTATACTACTGTATATTTTGGTATTCTTTACGTTTGCTGGTCCATCATCTCCGGCTTTGAGAGTCGAAGGCTCCCATCCTCGAGTTCACGGATAAAACCGAAATTGGGTTTCATTAAGGGAGCATACGGCGTCTCACCGAAGGTGTAAATTTCCCAGGCTGTCACCCCAAAAGCCCAGACGTCGGATTTGTGGGAGAATTCGGAGGAGCTGAGGCACTCCGGAGCAAAGGATCTCCATGGAATAGGTATCTAAATTACCAGAAGAAATTACGAATTTTTAACAGAATTCAGACTTCCCCATCAGTTTTTAAGTTAAGAGAACATAAACCCTTGAGAATGCCGGGCTAACCCCATTCTTCTTGGCGTAATTCGATAATTGTTTCGAAAGTCCAAAGTCCGTGATTTTGATGGAGAAGTTTTGGGAGAGTAGAAGGTTTCTTGCAGCCAAATCTCGATGAATTACCTTTAGAAAATCAAGAGGCACATTTATTTTAATTTAAAACCCATTTAAATTCACTCTTTCACATGAGATTTGCGTATATATGAATAATCTGGTAATATTATTTTAATTTATTATTTTAACATTTTATTAATTTATTATTTTAATATTTTATTAATTTATTATTTTAACATTTTATTAATTTATTATTTTAATATTTTATTAATTTACTATTTTAATATTTTATTAATTTATTATTTTAACATTTTATTAATTTATTATTTTAACATTTTATTAATTTATTATTTTAACATTTTATTAATTTATTATTTTAATATTTTATTAATTTATTATTTTAATATTTTATTAATTTATTATTTTAACATTTTATTAATTTATTATTTTAACATTTTATTAATTTATTATTT
>JAQGBT010005031.1:0-15156 GCA_034698585.1 Disparrhopalites patrizii
CTATGCTCTCGTTTCTCTCTCTTTGCTCTCTTTCTCTCTCTTGCTTTCTCTCTCTCTTTCGCTCTCTCTCTCTTTCTCTCTCTGTCTCTCTCTCTCTTTCGCTCTCTCTCTCTTTCGCTCTCTCTCTCTTTCTCTCTCTCTGTCTCTCTCTTTCTCTCTCTGTCTCTCTCTCTTTCTCGCTCTGTCTCTGTCTTTCTCTCTTTTCTCTCTCTATGCTCTCGTTTCTCTCTCTTTGCTCTCTTTCTCTCTCTTGCTTTGTCTCTCTCTTTCGCTCTTTTTCTTGCTCTCCCAGTTTATTACTGCCGCATCTCAGCGGCTATAAATCCCTCATTTCTCGTGCTGAATCCCAAAGACTGCGGGAGAGTGCAGACACACACACACGTTAATATTTTAGGATGTTAACACATTTCACTTCCTTCCTGGCTCATAGCTCACACCGCGGTGCTTATCTGGACGTATTTGATATACTAAATATACACTATACTTGATATACATATTGTTGTATATAAAGACACGTGTGTACATATATGCTTCCAGTTCACAATGAACATTAGCTTCTCCCGTCATCAGCCCTCCTATTCCAGACTATGAAGGCAACATTTTTTGGTAACTTGAGAAGATTATTTTGCGTGTGTAATGAGATTATAAGCCCGCTCTCTGGTGGGAGGTCAGCTTTTGTGCTGAAAGGTATCAGCGGGATAATTCCTTGTTACAAAGTTGGGGTTTTTCGGGGAATGTTTTTGCTATGGGATGAATTTTTCACCGTATGCTGTGGATGGGAGGTTTCGGAGGGGCCATTGAAAAAGGCGGGAAATGTGAGTTGAGTAAAAACGTAAACGGCAGTTACAAGAAGAGATTGAAATGGGGAAATAAGAAGTCGAGCATGGAAAAAACATTAAAGAAAGCTCACAAAGAAAAATCTAAACAATTAAAACGAAAATCAAAATTTATAAATTCAAAAGCAAAATTTATAAATTCAAAAGCGAAATTGATAAATTCAAAAGCGAAATTGATAAATGCAAAAGCAAATACTTTGATAAATACGTAAGAAAAATTGATAAAAGCGAAGCCAAAATGTATAGAAGGAAAATAAAAATTAGATAATATCGAGGTCAGAAGTGATCAAAGCAAGAATAGCATGAATAAATATAGGGTCAAAAATTAGATAAAGAAAAGCCAAATTAAAAAACGGAAACAAATTGATAAAAGTAAAATCAAAAGAGATTCAAATGACACCCAAAACTGATAAAAGAGAATTCAAAAGAGATATTAAAATAAATGACAAATAGATACAAAATGTTAAAAAGTATAGGCAAGAGTTGAAAAAAAGTATTAAGAAAACAGATAAAAGAAAAACCAAAAATGCATGGATCCGAGTTTAAAATGTTGCGGGTTGGAGGTGTAGATACAATGCAAAATAAATGTACAAAAATGGCCTTAGAATCCACATAATTATACATAGCAACGGCAGATGCATGGAGCAGATTCATGGATATTCATGTATTCGCATAAAAAATAAAAACACTTAGCAGATGAGACAAATGACGAAATGACATCTCGAAAGAATTGAAGCTAGTGAAAGCCACGAGCAAAACGACGAATAACATCCAAGATAAGAAAAAAACTGCAAAACGCATGTACTGTAAAGGAAAAAGGTGATACTGGACGGAAGAAAAGAGTTCCAAAAGAAAGCCATGAGCACCCAGTGAGCAGGAGGATCCTCCACCCAAAAAGGAAGAAAGTGAATGGGCGTCAAATAAAAAAGGACAAGAGAAAAGAGGGAAAATAGACCAGAGAAAGTTAGGAAGGGGATTTGTGAAAGAATAAACACAGTGGGAGTTGGAATAAGTGGAAAGCCGCCTTTTATTTTGCCCGGAGTCAAAAAGGAACAATAAGGAGACGGCTGAGCCCTAAAAGGAAAGCGACTTTCTCCTTTTCGTGGACCCCGAATAAACTTTCCCCGTTAAAACCCGGAAACCTTTTCCTGCCTCCGCACAATACTAATGCCAGGAGGGAGAAAAAGGGGGAAATCTATGAAAAGGTTATTCACCATATCCCCGAGAATCCTCCAAAAAAAGGCCCCGGGATTTCGGAACAAAATATCTTTCACCTTTTACAGGGATTAAAACAACCTTATAGGACCCTTTCCATATACCGTAATAGGAAGGCGCTAAATTAGACGCTTATCCGCATCCTCCCAAAGCCCAAAAAGATCCTGGAATTGTATAAGCTCCGACTCAAAATGAATTCGTATGGGAGAAAACAATTTTTTTCGGGGACTTTGCAAGGGGAGAATAGAAAGGCGGTTTTTGAAAAGAAAATATTTGCATTCAAATGTTGACGTGTCATCCTTTCCCGGAGCCTTCAGGTACTTTCTCCGGGGGTTCTTGTCACCCCTGGAAATGCTGGGACTTTAGAAATTTGTATTTATTTCCATTCTTTCTTTTTTTCCCGTTTTTGCTTTCCTTTTTGTATAAGAGAAAGCAGGGATAAAATAGAGAAGGGAAAGTGTGAAGCAAGTTGTCCCTTTTTAGCTCCGGCTTTCTCTTCTTCGGAGTGACTCGTGCGGAGGGAATGAATTCACATTTTTATTGGGGATACACACAAGGAGAAAAGGCTTTGCCTTTTACGGGAGCAGATAATGGAAGCGGTGGCAGCCCTTTTATTTTGCTTTATCGATCCTCCTCTCTCGATTCTGGCTATTGCCTTCCATTTCATTGCGGGTCGAGGAGGAAGCAACAGATTGCGTTTTGAATTTACCCCCAAGTAATGAAACATTATACGGGCATAATTACATTTAGCTGAATTTCAAATTCGGGTCTACTCATTGGTTATCATGGTCACGAAATGTAATTATAGGATGGATAAATGGCAAGGGAAAAAACACGAAGCAAAGAGGGGGAATATAGAAGGCAAAAATTTAAAAAATGTAGGGTGAGTGCGCCTAAAGGTGACATAGTTTGGAAACAAATTCATTTTTCTGAAAATGTGCCCATGAAAGTTTTTATTTATTTTCTAATTCTAATGCACTGAAATGTCATTTACAAACTTATATGCTTTTCAGCAACTTCGAGGTTGTGTATAGCAGAGCAATAATTCAAAATATTTGGGTAGTCAAAAACGTCAATTTGCCTAACGGTGACAGTTGGTGATTTTAAGGGTGACTACATGTGCACATTATGATTTATTTGGGTTCTACACAAGCTTATGTACTTTCAAACATTTCTAACAATCTACATTGGCTCAATTGAAAAGTCTCCCCAAAATAAAATGCAACGCTAAAAATAAATACTTGTCTAGCCAAAATACAACAGTTATTTTATCACGCAGCCTCAGTTATTTCTGACTGTGAGTAATTATGAAATGAAAGTAAAGCAAAAAATAGAACGCACGTAAATAAACAAGTGAAAGCAAAGAATAAAACGCAAATAAAGACAAAAGAGTAAGCAAAGAATAGAACACAAAAAAGAAAAAAGGGAAAGCCAAGCAAGACATAGAACGCGAATAAATAAAAAAGAGAAAGAACAACTCAAAATTGAACGTAAATGAAAAAAATAGAAAGCAGAAAATGGAGCGCAAATGAATAAAAAAGAGAAAGCAAAGCAAAAAATTGAACGCAAATGAATAAAAAGAGAAAGCAAAACAAAAACTAGAACGCAAATGAATAAAAAGAGGAAGCAAAACAAAATATAGAACGCAAATTAATAAAAATAGAGAGCAAAGCAAAACATAGAACGCAAATAAATACCAAAGAGAAAATGAAGATATAAACAAAAAGGAAAAGTGAAAACCAAGGTGAAAACAGAGAAGCGATAAAGGAGATATCTAAAATAAAAATAAGAGTGAAAAAGATCAAATCGAGCATAAAACGGAGCACAAAATAGAGAAAGAGAAAGAGCCCAGGAAAAAGCGAAGTAGTGGAAGGAAAATATGCAGAAAGCAAAGAGAAGGGATGAGAAAAAAAGCAAGGTACACCCTGTGTCGTGTTTAGCCATTATACAGATACGTCTATAGTAACCGGACGTAATTTATGTGTTTTGTGCCACCATAAAATAGGTAGAGTAAACCGGGGATAAAGACCGTGGAAAACAATGCAGATCAAGTTGTACACGGCGTAATTTGAAAAAAGGAGGGACATTCAAATCTCGTGACTATCCCATGAAAACTTATTGCTCTCAACCAACATTCAGGGCTATACCTTCCAAGACGAACCTTGTTCAAATGCTACAGAAATTGATTAAAAATGACGCCATCCAAAGCCCCATCGGAAGCATTGCGACTTCTAATACGTGTAATATGCGCGCATAAATTCAAAATAAAATCACCGGTCATAAAATTCTCGGAAGAACCCCGCCAGTGTTGAAACAAGGCTTTAATATTGAGTTTTTTGGAAGCCTCTCGTGTCAGTAGGTAAAAATTCGTTGTGCATACAAACCTAAAGGAGAATCTCATTTTGAGGGTGCCCCTGAAAAATGAGTCCTTTTCTCGCCAACATATGTCTCCGATTCCCTTTTTCACTTCAGTGTCAATACAAAGACCATTCGTTTTGCCTGGAGAAATGGAGTAGAGAATGCTTTGGGGAGGCAGAGAGAAATTGAGAGGAGGAAGTGTTGGATTTGTATGCGAAGGAGCGGATTCTCGCCCTCATCCGCTTGCTTTCTCTCTCTCTTTCTCTTTCCTAAGGTCTACGGCGAGTTCTAGAGGAATACAAGGAGCAGGAGAAAGTGTGGCCGTCAGGCCTGGAAGCGAAATATAGAACGAAATATATTCTCATCGTCATTTCACTACTGACTGTCTCTTTTGGTTTCCAAAAACACCTCGTTCTCTTCGAGTTATCTCTTATAGCCCCTGGATTATTTGTGTATATTCTTCTCTTCCAGCTATTTCTTGGTCCTTGTCACTTCGTCACTCCGCATTTGGCTTTCTTCCATTGTGCTTTCTCGTTTTAAATTTTTCTTCTCTCTTCTCGCGTATTATTCTCTTCTTGTGTCTGGTTTATCTCACCATCTTCCTATTTTTAATCTGTGTTCTTCATTTTCTCCCTTGTTTGTTCTTTCCTCTCTTCTGTTCGCTTTTATTTTCTATATTTCTCTATAGCTACTTATGTTTTTTTTCTCGTTTTTCTCTTTGCAAACCTTTTCTGATGTTTTGCTCTTCTGTTATACCGATTTTGTTCTTTCGGTTTACTTGTTGTCTCCCTTTGCTGTAATTTCTATGTCTTTTTGACTAATTTTCTGTTTTTGCTGTAATTTTGGTTTCTTTTTAACTAATTTTCTCATTTTTGCTGTAATTTTGGTTTCTTTTTAACTAATTTTCTCTTTTTGCTGCAATTTTGGTTTCTTTTTAACTAATTTTCTCTTTTTGCTGTAATTCAAGTGTATTTTTAACAAATTTTCTCTTTTTGCTGTATTTTAAATATATTTCTTAACCAATTTTATATTTTTGCCGTAATTTACATTTATTTTTAACATATTTTCTTTTTTCTCGTTGTCTTTCCTGGTTCCTGATTATCTCTTTATTTCTGTTTGCATTATTCATGTTCTTCATATTGCTTTTATTTTGTTCATTTTCTCTTTAGTGCGCTTATTTTCTCTTTATTTCTTTCATTTTCCCTTTATTTCGTTTGTTTTCTCATTTTCCCTTCATCTTGTCATTTCGACGCTGCGCGTCTTGTTTCATTTTGACTCGTTTACCCTTTTTCTTTGGTTCTGTCTTTCGTTTGCATGTATCCCTCTGCCTTTTTTTAATTTTTCTGTCTTTCCTTTTGTTTCTTCTCACCAGTTACGTTTCCCCTCTTTCTCCAATATCTTTCTCCAATATCTCTCTTCCCTTATTGTCTCCGGTGCATCTTGTGCCTTCTCGCTTCCATTGATCTCGCTTTACTTCCTTTCGGTGTTTGTTCTAATTTCTCCTCATTTTATGTCTGCCGAAGCATCTTGTGTTCTGTAGCTGTAGCTTCTCTATGGCTTCATGTACATGGAAATACATACATGCATATATGCATGTGACACACCCGTAATTGTGTGGAGGCGGAGGAGTCAGACGTGTAATGAGAGTTTTCGACAGTGACAGAATGGAGTCCCTGGAATTATTTTTTGTTTGTGAGTGAGTGAATAACGTCCTAGCGCAATTATGTCCCGCGTGCTTCCCACTTCTCTTCCCGCCCATCGCTTTTCCCTGCTAAACTTTTTAAACTTTCTTTTTATGCCTCAGTACTTTCAATTTTGTTCCTTCGTCCTTCAATTTTTCTACACTTTTCGTTTTCATTTCAACTGTTTTTTCCACTTTGTTATCTCCACTATGGCTTTACATGTTCTCTAGCAATTTGTCATTTTGAGGTTGTTCGTTGTCTTATCGCAGGCTTTCTCCAACTTTCTCCAACTTGCTTTCTCCAGTATTGTTCTCTGAATTTAATCCTCTTTATGCATATTTTCTTCAACTTTTGATAATTATTTTTCTTACTTTCGCTTCAATTCATAAGTTTTATTATTGTTTACTTTTTTTCACATTTTTCTATTAGATTTGCCTTTGATTTCGCTTCCGAATTTTCCTCCTCTTGTCCATTTATTTTTCGCTTAATTCCCATCCACCTGAAACAATTTATACTTGTTCTCTCGGTTTTCCGTTTGCGATCACTGGTATGTTTTACAAATAATAAAATCTTCGATGTATGTTCTCTCGATGTGAATTCGATATAGGTACACTTTTTCGATGCGCTGTCTATCGATCAAAATTATTTGATCTGTTTTCTATAAATTCGATAATATTCACTTCATATTGCTAATATGTATATATTCTATACAAACTGTCATTGCTCTATCCTTGCGCTTTCACTATTTTTCTCCATACCATTTTTACTAATTTATAATCTTCGATGTGCTTTCACTCAAAGCGCCTTCTACCTTCATGTGCTGAATCTAATGCAATTTATCTCGATTTGATTACAAATCAATTTTCATTCGCGATGTGCTTTCTCCTGGTGGACTTTCTACCAAATCGCTTTTTTCTCGATGCGTTTCAAATTGATGCATTTTAGGACGCTGTGATTTCACTCGTTATGCTTTCTCTCAATATGTTTCGTTTACTTGCTTCCTTTTAATGGTTCCAGTCAACATGCTTTCTCCTATTATACTTTCTCTTAATAAACTTTCTCTCCATATTATATCACTTAACAGGATTTCTCATAATAGGCTTTCTCTTATTCTGCTTTTTCTCAATATGCTTTCTCTCGACAAGATCCATATTAATCTGCTTTCTCTCAATATATTTTCTCTCGATAAGCTCCATGTTATTCTGCTTTCTCTCAATATACTTTCTCTCAATAAGCACCATGTTATTCTGCTTTCTCTCGATAAGCTCCATGTTATTCTTCTGTTTGTCAATATTTCTGCCAGGTTTTTCCAGGTAATCTGCTTCCTCTCAATATTTTCCCAGGTAATCTGCTTTCTGTCAATATTATTCCTCTTAATCTGTTTTCTTTCAATATGATTCTTCGTAATCTGCTTTCTCTCAATGTTATTCTTCTTAATCTGCTTTCTCTCAATATTGTTCCTCTTAATCTGTTTTCTCTCAATATTGTTTCAGTTAATCTGCTTTCTATTAGCATTTTTGCTCTTAATCTGCTTTTTGTGGTCGCTTTTCCATTTAATCTGCTTTCTCTTTATATTTTCCTGTTAATCTGCTTTCTCTTTATATTTTCCTGTTAATCTGCTTTCTCTTTATATTTTCCTGTTAATCTGCTTTCTCTCAGTATATTTCCAGTTAATCGGCTTTGTCTTAAATGCTTTCTCTGAATTTGCTTCCGCTTAATATATTTTCTGTAAATATGCTTTCGTTTACTACATATGCTGTTTCTTCATATGCCTCGTAATCTGCTTTCTTTCAATATTTTTACTTCTAATATGCTTTCTTTATATATTTTTCCTGCTAATGTCTCTCAGTGTGCTTCCTCTAAGTATGCTTTTTATCAATATGCTTTCTCCTGCATATTTTTCGTGGTCTTCTTCATACATGTTTCTATATGTTAATTTCTTGGGTTTATGCAGACATCTTCTCTTTCCGCTTTCACACCATGCACTTTCTCTTCCTCCGCCCGGAAAATGACTGGCAGTATGTTTAAGCCCGGTTGAAAATAACCAAGTGGAATTAATAAGGATGTTCCTGTCCCACCTGAGAAATTCTGCATATTTTAGGGAGCATCCCTATAAAGTGTACCATTTGGTGTGGTGCAAAAAAGGGCTTAACCATTTTTTGAGAGCACACTCGTCCCAGTATTGTATTGCATACGGAGAAAAACAGGGGGAAAAGAATGGGTGAAATTCATTTCGTGTTCTCTACCTCAAGTGAGAGAAAAGTCTCATTCATTATTTTGAAGGGTGGGAGAGGAAGAGGGAGAGGGGACACATTTATTAATATGGCAACTACGTGCTTTCTCTGCATGATTAATGGTCCCTTGGAATGATTTTCTAGTCCGTTGAAGTTCATTCATGCTTCAAATCCCCGCCGCCTACCACTTTTTTTCTCCCATATATTTCCCCTCTAGAAATGTATGGCATAGTAATAACAAGGAGCTCCACGGACATTAATACACAAGAATAAATACTTGATTTGAACATTCCCTCCTCACATTTATTAAGGGGAGGCTTGGGAGGGAATTCTTTTTTATTTCCAAAAATGACATGTTTTTTATTCAAATTACTTCCTAGTAAGTAATTTTTTTTCGGGAAAGAATATAATTCTATGGGAGGAAGGAAGAAATTAATTATGCGCATTTTTATCAAACTGGATTTTAATTACTCGGCGCCTACACAGGAAATCGCGTGTGCCAGAGTCATTTCGTAATTCTTTGAGATATTGCTTGGGGGTGGAGGAATGCCCAATTTTTTATGTGCGAATTCATGCAAAACGTTTTCTGGGGAAAAGCAATTCAAGTTGAAAGAAATTGATTTGTACAATTAAGCATGACGGAGGAAAATGGAGGGACAAAAACTGGGAGAAAGCAAAACGAAAGAAAAAAAAGGTAAAGGTAAAACCGAAGAAAATATGAAAGTTCAGATGAAATAAAATTGGAACGAAATAATACATTTGGGACAGGGAGAAAGTCATAACAAAAGGAGAAAGTACATTGAAAAATAGGGACGAGAATATAAATATGAGAATAGCAAAGAAAGGTAGCAATGTGCAACAAGAAAGCAAATCAGAACAAAAGAAAAGTCCAACGTGCGATCATTGAAAGAAAAATAGAAAGAAATGAACTGCCAAAAAGATGGGATAAAAAATGGAAAAAGGAATAAATCAAAAGCAGAATTGAAAATCAACAAAAACTAAATTAGAAATATTAATAAATTTTAGATTATTTAATGGGAAAGATTACGAAAAATAAATGTAGAAAATTCCCCAACAATCGAAATGAAAAGCATTTGAAAAATAAAGAAAAAAATAAATTCTGAGTAAACAAAAAAGTAAAAATACTCCCCAAAGCAAAAAGCAAATTCAAAATCGGGTGCAAAAAAATTAATTTAAAAAAACAACAAAAATAGAATAAAATGAGAACAAAGAAAGCAAAATGGGAGAAGAAAGTCAGACAAATACATGCAGAGCAAAACAAAATGGACAATTAAAATAATATAATTCGAATATAAATAAAATATTATCATTTAAATATATTTAAAGTAATATAATTTAAATATATAAATAAAATATTATAATTTAAATATAATTAAGATACTATAATTTGAATATAAATAAAATATTTTAATTTAAATATAATTAAGATACTATAATTTGAATATAAATAAAATATTTTAATTTAAATATAATTAAAATAATATGTTGTTGACAAAAAGCCGAGAAACAAAATGGGCCATCACAAACAACTCTGAAAACCAGCGAAAACTGGCCAACACAAAAGGCAGAAGCCGAAAAACAATGTCAAAGACAAAATGAAGCAAGCTCTGTAAAAAATTAAAAACGACAAAAAAAGGTAAAAAACGGAGGAAATGTAAAATCATGAAAACCAAGAAGAATAATTAGGCGCGCCAAAACAAGGAAAATTTGAAAAAAAACAAAAGTCTCAAGGACAGACCAACACCATAAAAACTAAGGTCTAGCAACAAAAAAGGAAGACACGAAGACAGTGATTGAGAATGGTAAATACCGTCAAAATGAATGTAAAATGTGAATGTAAAAGAAGGAGAGTGAAAGCAGAAAGCACTGGCAAAAGGTAGGAAAGGGAGGAAAGTAGGTTGACATTTGAGAAAAACCGCAGAAACCTTCCCACTTCCCCGTCCCTTTCATTTCTCCTCGGGCCGTGGAGAAAGTAGAAAAGGTTTTATTCCTCAAAAAACCCACACTGTCACCCGAGCCCATCCACATAGATACTTTCCCTTTTGGAATGCGACCCACCCACTTTTTCACCTTCATCCTTCCTCCCCGATGGCGGTGTCAAGTGTCTTAGGAAATGGTCTGTCTGTCTTTTTTTTTCTCCTGGCAAAAATACCCTAATAAATTTGACAGATTGAGTTACGTCCAAAAGTGGTTTTTATTCCTTTGTCTCTTCTCTTTTTCAAATTCCCGCCAAGGACTTCCCCGTCATTTTTGTCTATACAATTTCAATTGGTTTTATGGAGAAAGTATCTTTTAGCACAGGCGTTGTATTCAATTTTCACTAATTCCAACGCATTCCTTTTTAAAATGAATTTAATTATCTGTAATTTTTATTATTAATTGCGATTTTTATTATCCATTGTGATTTTCATTATTGTTAATTGTTATTTTCATTATTAATTTTAATTTATATTATTAATTGCGAGTTTTATTATTAATTTACTGTAACATTTATTATTAATTATGATTTTTATTATCTTTAATTTATATTATTAATTGTAACATTATTAATTTTTCTTGTAATTTATATTATTAATTGTAACATTATTAATTTTTCTTGTAATTTATATTATTAATTGTAAATGTTTATTAATTATTGGAATTTTTATTATTACTTGTAAATGTTTATTAATTATTGGAATTTTTATTATTAATTTAAATTTATATTATTAATGTAATTTTTATTATTAATTTTTTATATTATTAACGAAATTTTTATTATTAATTTTTTATATTATTAATTGTAATTTTTATTAATTATTGTACTTTTGATTATTAACGGTAATTTTGATTATTAATTGTGGTTTTTATTATTAATTTTAATTTCTGTTATTAATTGTAATTTGTAATTTTTATTACTATAATAATTATTTCCGTTAATTCAAGCTTGAATACAGAGTGATGAGGATCAAATTTGAATTTTCCCGGGCGCATTTTAATCCCTAAAAACCTCGGTTAATCCCCATCTGCAGAATTATTCCCAATGATATCGCCAGCATTATTCCCAAGGACGTCTCACGGGGGAAGATTAATAGGAAGAAAATTCGTGGAGCTTTCCCCGTGAAAAAAGCCCGTTTTTATCTCGGACAATTTGCCTTAGAAAACAAATGCTTTCTCCTAATGCATCCTCGCCTTATTTGCAGAGGGGAATGTTGACAGAGATTAAGGGGTACTCTCTTCCTCCCTCAAGAAATCTCTCCATCCCATTAGCGAGGAGAAATCCTTGGGGTTGGGCTCATTTACGGATTTCCGTTGGGCCAGGAAGTGCAGATGATGTCTTGGGTACGCTTTGGGAATATCAATGCTCCTTTTTCCGGGCTTCTCATATGAGCTCTAAAGACATGGGGAAAGCTTCCTTGATCAATATTCCTTTGCTCAAAGCCAATCAAATTAATTTATTCAGACACTTCCACATGTGCTCTGTTATGGCAAATAGAAACTTCCATAAAAAAATGATATTGAAAAACTACGTGCGAGTTAATACGTAGTTTCAAATTGCAAAAAGAAGGCATTGACGGAGAAAATAAGAAGATAATATTTATTGGAAAGTTTTCCCTCTACAATTCCGAGGGATAAAAAAGGAGCACGTAGCAACCACGTGGCATTTGAAAAGCTTAAATAATTCACGGGGTGAGAGGATGTGGAAAGGGAAATAAATCGTACATATACATATGTACATATATATACGTTAAGAGTTTAGACCAAGAATCACGGTGACAATCCTCCTCGCGTTTGGAGATCAAAGTAATGAGTGCAAGCTTAATCACACCTTAATGGAAAGGGATTTTCCGGGGATTTATCTATTTGCGGAAGAACAGACAAATTCCAGAACTTCGGATATCGACAAACATTCTTCTTATGTCTATACATTTGTATGCGTAAGATGATCGTTGTGTATCTAAGCAAGGGACACTTCTCGGAGGAAACCAACAAGAATTTGGACCAAAATATTTGCCTTGGGATTCAATGCCGTTTCTCTAGAAAAACAAACGAATAATCCATTCTTGATCCATCAAGAAGTAGAAAGTGAATGGAATCGTCCAAGAAATGAACGCATATGAAAGGAAAAAAGAAACAAGAAATAAATATCGGAATGCGGATATAAAATTAATGGAGTCAGAGACAGCTATAAATAAAAACGAAGGAAAGAAAGTGGAAAAGCTGTGCAAAAACGAGAACAACAGATAGAAAGCGGCAGCAAAAATAACATAAATAAAACACAAGCAAGGAAAACGAAGCAGATGAATTAAAAATAAAGGAAAAAACGAGAAAATGCTAAAATAACTGGGTGAAAGCAAATAAATTAGAGATAAAAAGCAGAAAAAAGAAAACAAAGAAATTAGAGATAAAACGCAGAAAAGAGAAAACAAAGAAATTAGAGATAAAACGCAGAAAAGAGAAAGCAGAGAAATTGGGCATAAAAGGCAGAAACGAGAAAGCAAAGGAATTAGAGATTAAACGCAGAAAGGAGAAAGCAAAGAAAGCAGAAAAAGCGAATAAAGCAAGGTAAGGGGAAATACTCACTGATACAAATTGCCGAAAACAGAAAGTCAAAAACATACTGAGACAAAGTACCAGGCAATGTAGGAGAAAGCATGACAAGAAAAAAACGAAAATAAATAAGAGAAAGCAAAAACCTGAAAGAAAAAGTAAGAAAACTGAGACAGCAAAAGGAATTATATGGAAAGAAAGCGATGAAAATTGAGAAAAAAACAAATAACACAAAGAAAGCCAAACAGCACGGTGAAAGCAAAATGCTGTGAGCAAATAAAGTGACGAAAATTGTGAGAAAGCAAATAAAACACAGAAAACGGGCAAAAACCGATCAATCCAGAAAAATACAAATCAAACACGTTGAGAAAATAGAGCTAAAAATCAGAATAAAAACAAACAAACAGAAAGAGAAAGCAAGCATTTCAAAAAATTCACCAATGTAAACTAAATAAATGAAAGAAATACAACAAAACAAGCGAGAGCAAATTTGGAGCAATGGAAAATCTGGAAAAAGCACCAGCAAATAGAATTATAGAAGAAACCCAGCCAAAATGATAAATTGCGGGTTGAAAAGGGTCACACAAAAACAGAATGAAATTGAGGTAGCCCGAAATTACATGCGAATATCAAAGTTCAGCAAAATTCGGAGATACAAAAGTGTAAAAAGAAGAAACAATCCCAGAAAAAAATAGAGTGCTGGCACAAGTCACCATAGAAAAAAGCCACAAGACGATTGAAGATAGAAGATAAGGAGGAGGAAATGTAAAGGAAAGTTCCCCCCAACAATGATAGGAAAGCCTTCAGAAGGGCGCGAAGAAAGGGAAATCGACAGTCTCAAGGACAAAAGGGGTGCGAAGGCGGAACTGGAGAAAGTGCCTGTGGTTGGGCACGTTGCCACCAAATAAGAGATTGAAAGGAGGGGAAAGAGGCCGGCGGAGGAGATGGAGGAATTCTGGGACAGAAAGTCAATACCTTGGTATTTCCAAGTATTATCTCGACAACCGGGGAACACGATGACATGTGACAACATCTTCCTTACAACTCACAGAATGTCTTCGAAATCTATAGACACAGTTACATCTCAACGTACACAATTGTTAAGGGAGCAACCTCCGTCGCAGAATTCTTTCATTGTTTTGCGAAACAAAAAGAATTATCTCCAGCCACCTGCGAAGTAACTCTTTTATCGGGTGTACGTACATAGGAGATAGAAAGCAAGGCGGACAGCCGGAAGAAAGCAAGATGGAACGAAAAGAGAAAAAAGAACCAAAAGAGAAAGCAAACGAACACTTAGGAAAAGCAGCATCCTACAGAACGATAAAGTATACGACGAGAAAAAGAGAGAACAAAAAGAGAAATCAAACGTCAAACACAAGAAAAAGCCAAAGTCAACAGAAGAGTAAGCAAAAGAGAACGAGTCTCTTTTGCTATATAAAAAGCAAACCCGAACAAAAAAAGATCCACCAAACGAAAAGAGAAAGCAAACGAGACCGAAAGGAGTAGGAAAAAAGGCACAAGAAGATAAAGCAAATGTGCAATCAAAACAGAAAGTAAAAATAGCAAAAACGGAATAAAAATAGTACGCAAAAGAAAAACCAAAAAAGCAAGAAAGATAGAACAAAAAGAGAAACCAAAAAAGAAAGAAAAATAGAACAAGAAGAGAAACCAAAAAAGAAAGAAAAACAGAACAAAAAGAGAAACCAAAAAAGAAAGAAAAATAGAACAAGAAGAGAAACCAAAAAAGAAAGAAAAACAGAACAAAAAGAGAAACCAAAAAAGAAAGAAAAATAGAACAAAAAGAGAACGCAAATGAGAGCGAACAGAGAAAGCAAAATAAGACGAAAAGAGAATAAAAAGAGAAAGCAAAATAAAACCAAAAGAGAATAAAAAGAGAAAGCAAAATAAGACGAAAAGAGAATAAAAAGAGAAAGCAAAATAAGACGAAAAGAGAATAAAAAGAGAAAGCAAAATAAAACCAAAAGAGAATAAAAAGAGAAAGCAAAATAAGACGAAAAGAGAATAAAAAGAGAAAGCAAAATAAGACGAAAAGAGAATAAAAAGAGAAAGCAAAATAAAAAGAGAATCAAAAGAGAAAGCAAAATAAAACCAAAAGAGAATCAAAAGAGAAAGCAAAATAAAACCAAAAGAGAATCAAAAGAGAAAGCAAAATAAAGCCAAAAGAAAATAAACAAGAAAGCAGAATAAAGCCAAAAGAAAATAAACAAGAAAGCAGAATAAAGCCAAAAGAAAATAAACAAGAAAGCAGAATAAAGCCAA
>JAQGBT010005032.1:0-15156 GCA_034698585.1 Disparrhopalites patrizii
AGGAAAAACCCCAAATCATTGGCGAATCCCGCCAATGCGAAAGAGAGCGGCAGGAAATAGCCTGTCGCTACAATATAGGTTACATATACTTACGTGAAAGATTTATATTGCACATATTTGTAAATGTTAATCAATTATTATATTTTTTGCACCAAATATAAGTGTTAAAAATTAAAATATACTGCACAATCCCTCTTATTAGTATATATTCAGTAACTTCACCCAACGAATTGGTAAGGCTGCAAAAATGACGGGAAAATTCGCTGATTTAAGGGAAACCGTTATAAAGAGAATTAGCTGTACAAATGTTCCATGGGATCCGCCACGTTTCCCTGTTGTGAGCAATATACATAAAAGGTGCGCCAAAATACCTGGTCCGCTGATCTGTCAGAGGATGAATGAACAGGTGCCATTCATCTGTCCATTTATCTGCGCCGTCCGCCAAATTAGTATCCGCCACATACGCCAAATTAAAGTTCCCAACCTAAAGGGAGGTTTACGAAGGAGACTTAACGCAGCTTGCATACTTAAACAACACGTTTCTTACAAGAATGATCCGTGCCTTGTTCCATAATATTACTATGTATCATACAAGCACATTATTATTCACAACAAACAATAACAAATACAATTATTTGTACAATCGGTAATGTTTAAAAGTAACTAAACGTGTGGTAGTTTTCCTATAACAAATGATTTCTTAGGAAACAAGTTAAAAATTGAGGGCATTATGACATCATACGATCTGAGGAAGTGGTAAAGCTTCCGAAACTGGAATTTATTTTACATGCTACCTACCTTGGTAACTACCGAATGCATAAAAGATTTGAACCAGTTCAACCCACAACTGGAAGGGGAGAAAATTCAAAATTTTGAAACATAGGTATGCCAAAGTGGGTCTTTTAATTCCTAAACCCTGAAATATACATATAAAGTGTGCAGCACCGTCGGCTATAGGCACCTCCATCCTTTCCATTTTCGTCGTTTCATACGCGCCAAGTTTGAAATTACGTTTTGCCCACCCCCTGAAAATTGAAAATTATGTTAAAACCGTAATTAAAATTTCATTTGACCTTTGGAAATGATGCGAATGTATTAAAAAGATGGAACTGAAGTACAAGATGCGGAATTTGACTAAATGAATTCGGACAAATTGTTGTATCCGCAATTGTTGTAGCAGCTGCAAATTTTTCAGCCTAAAAAATTATTATTATCTATCTATATATCGAATTTAGCATAGCAACAACTTCCATTTTGAATTTCGACGACGCCTTGATTCGCACACAATGCAATATTTTATAAATTTGACCAATTTCCAGTATAATTTATAACGTGTTCTACTCGTTTTTGTGTATGAAGAGACTTTGTACTTGGACGGATCTGGAAATAAACCATTTATAAGTGCTGTGACATCCTTGGATTTCCAGCGGTCTTGTACAGCTCAGGAAGCAGTACACAATTTGAAACTGATATTTTTAGAGCTATTTTATAATAACTTTATAAGTTTTGAGAAAAGATACTGAACAATACAATAATTCCCGTGCGTTCACCAGACATCTACATTTAATACTCAATATAAAATTGTCTGATGGGAATAATTTTAAGACTTTCGGGAAACATTTTCGGCATGGCCACTGGCCTTCAAATGTAATATTTCCTATTCTTTGTTAATTTAATACATTCTTAAAATTTAAATTTAAAAAAAACAAAAACTGACAATGAGTTCCTGTTCCTGGGAAAATCCATAAAAGCCGAAGTTTAATTCAGCAGGCTTGCACCGTTTTGTTTACCATTTTACATCTTTTTTTTTATGCTTAACTCACTTGAACATGGACTAAGGTGTAATAATCAATTGGGACAACCCAATTTTGCTTTACTCGTCTTGAAATGTAGGCTTCATTGGTCAAAAAAAAACATTTTCCGTAGAAATGAGTGTACTAATGTGCAATGATTCAGCACCATTTAAAGCATATTTAGTTTTGTTTAACAGTTTTTTTTTAATGTTTATATTTCAAAAATCAAATATGAATTTTTGATTTCATTAAGCGGAGTTTTGTGGTCACAAAATAGTGAGGTGAAATAAGAATAGTCAAGAAGCCATTTGTTAATCCCAAAACTAAATGTTTTTTTTTTTAATATTTCATTTGTCTCGTTTTTCCTTGCCGTATCAAAAATATTTCTCGCCGCAGAATATTCGAAACAGAATTTTGGAGATACTAAATTACGTAATTAAATTTGGCTGTCCTTAAAATAATCCATATTATTTAAAACCAGATATGTGTACAGTCACTACATTTAAGTGTTAATTCTCATTTTCCAGCTGGGTCCTCATTTCAACGGTGTTTTGAGGCGCACTAACGATAATCTACCGGGATGGAAGGTTTTAGCTTCAGTCAACTACACTAGCCTTGAGAAATTGGTGTAAATTAGTCAAGAGAAGATATTCATTTTGATTAGTGTTACTATAAATATGAAAAACCAACGTTCACAGGCAAGATTGCACAATGCTAACAAGAAATTCCCGTGTCCTCTTTGTGCCTACATGGCCACAACGAAATCCCACCTCAACGTTCATTTGAGAAGGCACACGGGTGAGAAACCGTATCGGTGTACCAACTGCCACAAATCCTTCACCAGTGCTACTGAATTGCGACGCCACGAAAGGATTCACTTGGACATAAAGCCATTTCCATGCAATATTTGCAGCAAAACATTTGTGACAGCCTGTAGTTTAAAGATCCACCAAGGGATTCATCAGGATGTGAAGCCATTTCCATGCAGTGTTTGTAGCAAAACATTTATGACAGCCCGAAAATTAAAGACCCACGAAGGGAATCATCTGGATGTGAAGCCATTTCCATGCAGTTTTTGTAGCAAGGCTTTTCTTACACGTTCCCACTTAGAACGACATGGGGTGATTCACCTAGAAGAGAAACCATTTCCCTGCAATATCTGCTCCAAGACATTTGCGTCAAACTATGATTTAAAGAGACACGAGCGGATTCACAGGGACAAGAACGGGAATTCCGAGCTTCAATGCAAACTTTGCGGATACGATTCTAGTAATAATAAATATTATCTCAACACTCACATGCGAATACACACGGGAGAGATGCCCTACAAGTGTACATTTTGTGGCAAGTCCTTCGCACATAGTCTCTCCAAGACCATTCATGAGAAGAGACACATGGGAAAGAAGAAATTTAATTGCAATATTTGTCCCTTCCGTTTCGTCACCAGGTCGGAGTTACAAAATCATATACGAACTCACACGGGCGAGAAGCCCTACTCTTGCAAACTTTGTGGCAAATGTTTTGCAGTATCAAATTGCAACAGAGTTTGCGTAAGCTGCAAAAAATTGGAACACAGTTTCAGAGCAGGGAAGAGATGGCAGAAATCAAGTCTTATTAAAAACCAAGGCGTAAGACGTAGTACAAGACTACAACCTACCCAAATGCCCCTTTCACAATCTTGGAAACAACCTGTGGCCCGCCTTGAGTCTGAAGGATATTGCATGTGTGCACACCCAAAAGAAAAATGTTCATTCTGCTGTACTGTGCACGTAAATTTATTTTGTGGGATGGGATTGTCATTTGCTCACATTCCCGAACCGGGAGGAAATAAATGCCAATAAAGTTGTATCCGGAAAGAAGTCATCTTGAATTTCTGTGTCCATGTTTGTATATATTATGTGTCAATCTCTCTTTAACGGCTTAGCAAGATATACAGGTTTATATGCACATAAACGTTTAACAGCAAAAAATCGTTGTATAGAGACTAATGCAATAACCGTTAAGCCAAAAAACAAAACTCGTAAGCTTGTATGGGGTCTGGAAAAAATTTGAAAAACCGCTGCAGAGAGAAATACGCCAAGGACTGACCTAAAACCATTATAGAAAACACTAAAAAACCGCAAGGGATTGACACTTGAGAAAAACCATTATAGTGCAGAAAATATTTAAATACGCGACCTAAAACCATTATAGTGACAAATGACTAACCGCGGGGGATTAAAAACTTTCCCGTTATAGCGAAAAAGCCGCTATGAAAACACCGTTATATAGAGAGTGATTTACTCATTGAAAATCTCTTAGAAGGGGTTTAGGGAACCACATTTTAACGCAAAAACCGTTATTAAAACGTTCCCTATAGAGAGAATTGACATATTATTTACATAAGGAATCATATCTTCACAAATGTACGTGAAATATTTGTAAATGGTAAAACCATTTTTTTGTACAAAAAATAAGTGTTAAAAATAAAAATGTACTTCACAATCCGTCTATTATTATAATCATAAACTTTATCAGCAAATTGTTAAGCCTGAAAAAAATAAATAAATGAGTATTATAATGTTTATTAGTTGTACAACGACGTCATTGGCAAAACAGATGAGGGTATTGGACGAATTCTTGAACAAAGGCCTGATTGCTCATCAAGGAAGCAATATTCCTGCAACGAAGTAATTTCACAGGATTAATTAATTGCCTCAAATTTTAGTGTTTCATTTTTCAAGATCATTGTATAGAAAACATGAAGGAGGGATTTGAAATGCAAGGTCAGTATTTAATTGTCTATTTTTATTTATTGACTTACGTCGTCCAATATGCCTTGAGGACTTCCCTCACATCCGGTCCAGCGTCGTAAGTGGACGCGAGGACCACCAGCAATCCCACGGTGTCTGGAGACAGTTGGAGAAGCAGCTCTTCAAAACAGGAGGTTTTCAATTCTGAAAGCTCGTATTTGTCCGCTCCATGAAGTAACTTCTTCAAGAAGGCCAAGTTTTTGGATTCCAAGTCGGATTCCCCCGAGTAAATATAGTCGAAAATGACCCGGAAGACGTCCTTGTCCACATCTATTATCACAATTTGGTTACCAATTGCTCCCTCCGACTCGGAGAATTCTTGCTTAATTTTTGTCCATCCGTTGGAAATGTTTGCACCCAAGTCACCATTATCATTACATGGTTGTTCAGAGGAGGAAGGATCTGTTTTGGCCAAAGGATATTGCTCCGGGGGCGCGTGGAACATCCGGTGGAATGCTTGACTTCGAGCTATTAAAATAACTTTTTTTTAGGGTGATATTTCTCCGGAAAACATAGTGACGAATCATGAAAAAAGTGGATTATCAAAAACGAAATTAGTGAATCAAAAGGATTTGCTGAATTTTACCCGAAAGAATCGACTTTTGCCCCCGAAAAACCTCGTCCCCACACACAATCTCCACGTCTGAGTCCAGATTTTCCTGGCAAAGCCGTTTCAAGTCCGAGGACAGCCGATCTTTCATCTTCCGTTTGAGGTCCTTGTCCCGGGCCGGAAGGGCGTAGATGCTGGTAATCCGGGCAATAATTTGGATTTCCACCCACACATAAAATGTGCCGTCCCGAAGGAAGAGTTGCCTTCGTTTGTACAATTCCTCCATGCTCACGCGTACCCCGCCGCAAACACGATTCTTCCCGGTCATTTTAATTGGTCCTACAGTTTCATTTAAATAAATAATATTAAATAAAATTCCGTCTATAGCAGCATTAATAATTATATAACTATAACAGCATTTTGCCCAAATCAGCTGGTTTTTCTATCTATAACAGTATTCAGCCAGCCTCAAATACCCGTTCAACATATAATATTTTTTCTATACAGTCGAACCTCTCTGTAACGGTCTCCCTTATAACGGTTTTCTCTCTATAACGGTGGCAGAAAATGCTGCCCTCAAACACTTTCTCCAATTGTTAACAAACAAATTTTTCTTCTCTCTAACGGTTTTTCGTTCCAAAATTTGCTGATTCAAGCGTAACCGTTATAGAGAGAGTCGACTGTAACAGCACGTTAATGGAATAATAGCACAATTTTCTTTCTTTTTCTACACAAATTGTATACATTTTGGCAAAATTGTGTAGATATAATTTTTATTTATTAAAGTAATAGGATAAATACCTGGAATTGGTCTAGATCAATGTTATTATTTTTTTACCAGATTTCTATAACCGCATCTCTCTATAGCAGCACAATTTCATGGGCAGACAGGGTGCTGTTCATAGGCGGGCAAAATACAGGTATTTGAAATGCGTATTTAAAACACATTTTTGTATTTTGTATATTATATTTGTATTTTCAAATACAGCTATTTTTTACATGTAATTTGCATTTAAATTCATGAGAATTTCCGGAATTATTTTGTATAGTTTGTAATTTGAAAGTGCACCAAAGAAAATAGAATTTGTAATTTGTCAACTGTATAGGTACTTTATACAAATGCACACATTTGATACGTACTTTAAGTACATGTATTTGTATTTTGCACTTAATACACGTATTTTAAATTTTAAATACAATTATTTGTATTTTATAATTAAAATACGTACCTAATTAAATACACTAATACCTACCGAAATGTTTTTTGTAAATTATATTCCGCACAAAATAGAATTGTATTTTGTAATGTGTAATTAAATACTTTGGGAGCAACCGAATGTAATTAACATGAGTATTTTGTTTAATTGATGCCTCAGAATGTATTTGTAAATTTTATTTAGTATTGTTGGCACTAAAGTATTTTGTCCACCGCTGGTGCTGTTATAGAGAGAGTTAACGTAAATACTTTATATACCTACGTCTACATGTAAATATAAACAAACAAATTTTGGAGATGATAATTTCATAATTTGTGCTGATGTGGAGTGAATAAAAGATTTGCTAATACTAAATATTGCCTATTATAGGTATACCAAAAAAATCCCTTTTTACCGCATTTTAGGACTAAAGTTGGTTTTTCACAATTTCCAAAGCCTATCTTGATGGAGCCCATGATGGTATTGTCTGGCCAGTGACTGAGGTCAACTTTAAATAAATGTACCGAGCAACAGACGTTTCCCTCCATACCTTCCACCGCAGCTACCCTATAATAATAATAAATATTTTGGTCTAGCTATACAGCTTTATTTTCGCTTTGAAAGTATTTGCAGAATATTTGCGGAACAAAATAAAAAATAACAGCTGAAACTACAATTACATTTTTTCCTACAATAAAGAATCGTTTTGTGTTTTACCAAGATGTTTCCCGTTCAGGCACATCCGCCACCACTTTGAAAGGAGGACTGCAAACTTGTTTAAATTGATTGCATCCGTCCGGGCAAATCAGGGTGAAATTCTCCACCTTCCAGGCAAGTTGATAGGAGAATTTTTCAACCTATAGGATTAGATCATGGTTTAATGTCATATAGCTCCAAATTTTTTTAATGCTATATATTTATATATTTTAATTCTATATATATTTATGGTCTTACTTTTGTAATGACTGTTGCGTTGGGTGACAGGTTAGACGTTGGCGGTGTGGTAGACTGCTTATGGGAAATAACATGGCCACTCATGGTTAGTTTCTCTCTTCAAATGTTCGAACGGTCCAATCGTAGTGAAATTTGGAACAACAAAAATGCAATTAAATACGACACCAACCAATTATATCCGCACCGCTGAATCAGCAAAAATTACTTCTACGAACAATTTTTAATAGACAAATACGCACAAACAATATTTTTTTAAATGTGTTTCCAACAAATCTTATAATTTTTCTTGTATGTCACCAGCAAAAAATTTGGTTGTGGCTGCATAAAGTGGTAAACGAAATTTTTTTCAAACATTTGCTGAATTGTGGATTTTATCGTTTAATGCATTAAGGTCGCATACAGATGATCAAAATCCAAAAATATGAATACAAATGAAGTAATTGTATTAATATTTTGTTATTATTTAATTATTATTTACACAGGTATTTATTATCCACTTTACCTAAAAAATTTAGATCCTTATAGGTACACGTAATTTAAATTAATTAGCAGTTACTTTTCCCATTTATTTACTGCTATAATACAGTTAATAATCGGAGGGAAAGGAACGGACTCAAAATTACACGGAACCACTTTTGAGAAGAAATGACGCTATCATTGATGGTCAGTTTCGTCATTTGGATTGGGCCACGATAAATATTTTTGACTTTTCCAAGGAAAATAAAACAAAGGAGTGGGCCTTAAAAAAATCAACTGATATTTTTAGATTATATGTAGGTATATCACCCTTCAAAACATTTGCTTCAGGCATAGGAAGGAGAGCTTTGTGCTTCAGAATTTGGGTTGGCCTTGCCGCTGTCTGGGCAAACAGTTTGCCTTAAAAATTAAAAAGCCTTACATATATCTATCAGGCCTGTCGAACGACTATCTACCGAATTGACTTGGTTGAAGTCGCTGCAATCATGGCATATATGTGCCGCTATTGGAAGTTTCCTTTAAGCTGTTGTAGAGAAAAGTTGTTATAGTCCACTGTACCTGGAAGGTTGCGCCCGGTGCGACGCCGAATTCCTTTAATGGGATTTAACATGGGAAATTGACGCCACCAAAAGAGTCCCCCCTTTGCAAATTTTTATTTCCCCCCCCCCATCGTACCTCGGTGTGAATAGTAACTATACAGTGGAGTCTCTATGTAACAACTTTGAAGGGAAGAGCGAAAATTATTGTCATAGGGAAATGTTGTTATATAGAACATTAAATATGCACATTATACATATGTACGAGGGGCCGGAAAAATAATGTTGTTACAGAGAGATGTTGTTATAAAGAGACTTGTTATATATAGAGACTCCAATATAGTGGAACTATAATGGAACGCACATGAAACTCCTACATATTTTCATATCTTTATTTATGGACGTAAGTAAACTTGAAGACAATGTTTTGTCTATTAAACTGGTGTATTTGACTCCGCTATTTATTCAATTCAAGTTATGTACATACACGTAAATATAGATTACCTACATAAATTATGGATAATTACACATAGACATTTAATCGCCTTACTCAACTCTCTGTTGCGTCGTACTTCGTACAGGATGTAATATAGAAAATGTAGTGTTGAGTAAACAATGTAAAATGGAACAAATTTGAGTGAGTCCAATCAAGTTTCGGAAGACTTTCCCCACATCTTTTGGTCATCCCATCAACCCGAAAGAGGCATCTTGCAGTTTCAAGTATTCTCTCAGCTCTCAAGGAAGAAAGAGCTCCGGGTGCTTTAAAAATTCTTTCCTGAAGGCAACGTTCAACAATAAATAAGCGGCGTTTCTGGAATCAGTACATATTTTGTACAAGCGCAATATAGACTACGTAATTTACAGGCTGAAAAATGGTCTAATAAACTTATGAACATAACTTACTCTTTCCAGAAGCATTTGAGGATTTCTTTGACTCCAGTTTCCGCATTGTAGGTGTCCGCCAGGACAACGATTTCCCCAACAGTGTCCACGGTCAGGTGTCGGAGGAGCTGTCCAAAGCAGTAGCTTTTCAATTCTGAAAGGAGGTATTTCTCCGCTCCATGAAGCAACCTGATCACGAATTCACAGCTCTTCCCTCCTCCCTTTTTTTCCACCGCCCCCGTGCATAAGTAATGGAAGATGCATTCGAAGATGTCTTCGTCCAAATCCGTGATCACCAAGCGATTCGTGGATGCCTCCAGCATTTGGGTGTCGAACATCTTTTCAAAGACCTCACTTCGGACTGCGTCATAAATTTTACCAATTACAAATTAGACTAGCAAATCAGACTAGCAAATTAGACCAGCAATTTAGACTAGGAATTTAGACTAGCAAATTAGACTAGCAATGCAGACCAGTAAATTGGACTATCAAAATTACCATACTGTTTCAAGTATAATAATTTCGACTTTAAAAAAATTCATTATACGTATTTTCATTTTATATACAGTGGAGTCTCTATATAACAACTCTGAAGGGAAAGGCGAAAATTATTGTTATAGGGAAATGTTGTTATATTAAATAAACATGCACTTTATATGAACGAAGGGCTGAAAAAATAATGTTGTTACAGAGAAAGGTTGTTATGAAGAGACTTGTTATATAGAGACTCCACTGTAACATATTAATTGAATATTAATTTAAGTTTGGTTTTTTACCCGCGTTCAAATTTTGTTCAAAGATACGGACTTAAAAAAATGGTCAAGTATGATTTCACGTTTAAATCAAAATTAAAAAGTATATCCACTAAAGAAGTGTGTTAATGAGGCAATCGAATTTGCGCGTGAAACATACAAATAATGTGTAGTTCCAAAACGTTGATTTGAGTGCAGGTATTTCTACTACAGTCGACTCTCGCTATAACAGCACCCTATAAAGCATCAAATTTCGCTTGTTATAGCGCAAAACTGTTATACAGAACAGACATTTCTGTGTTAACAAATGGAGAAAGTTTTTGAGGGGAGCATTTTTTGCTGCTGTTATAACGAGAGTACCGTTATACAAGGAACTGTTATAGAGAGAGTCGACTGTACAAGCACAATGCACCAGATCAGCGCTATAATAAAAAGCAAAGTACCCGAAAAGCGCGGAATCTGATTGCCACAACACAATCTGTATAGTTTCGGCGCATCTTATTTCGCGCAAAAAATTAACCATAGAGTAACGCGCTTGAAAAGAGCAGTTAGCTCCTAAATGGCTTGCAAATTTTTCGCAAAATGTTGGGAGATTGAAACAAACAACAGGCGCGTGACCTTGAAGTTGTTGAACTTTGACCTCTTATAGCTCCGCAACAGTAAAATCCACTGTATACTTCAATTGGTAAAAAAAAATTATAATTAACGTGTCAGTACAATTAACGTGTTTCAATTGCATAATATAGTGGATATTGTGAACTTTCCATCTTTGGTTTGTTTTTAATATCGATGATAAAAAAAGATTTGGTTAAATATAGTTCTGGGGCTGCATGTAGTTTTTATAGATGCTCCAACCAACCTGATAGTAATGCTTTTATCCCGTGGAATGTCTTGGCCCCACAAACAATCTCCACATCCGAACGAGCTTGATCTTGAGAGAGTCGTTTCACATCTGACAGGAGTCGATCCATGATTTTGGATTCGATCTCCTTTTCCTGGTTCCCGGAGAAACTGGTCACAGTACCGATTGTATCACCCAAGATCCAGACCTCCACTTGAACCTCAAGGTCAAATGACTTGAGAGAGTTCCACTGGATCTTCTTGTACAAGTCCGGCAATGAGATGCAACTTGGGACGCCCCATCCCTGGGGATTGGCGTTATAATCGTGGGACACTATAATATATGTATAGAGGAATTTTTTTATTGATTTTTATTTATTGATTGATTTTCCTTGATTTTTTATTATCAGGCCCTTCAAAAGCATAACATCGCAAAAAAAAAAATTCTTTTAGACCATTTTATGTCATCTTACAATAAGCTAGTCTTAGACAGGTTAGGATCCAATTTTACAAAAAATAAAGCTTATTCCAAAGCATAATCCGAAAAAAAAGTATAAAAGGCAGAATCCCGCAAAATTCATGTAAAAATAGCAAAATTTCAACAAATTCCGTAAAAACGTTTAATTTTGGACACGAAAAGGCACAACATCTGTGTAGACGTATTATTTGTTGATTTTGAGCTCAAAATCATCACGTTTTCTTAAATCAATCAAAAGCTGTTGAACTATATAGCCTAAATTCAGTGGAGTCTCGTTATAACAACAACCAACGGAATCAGAAATTTTACTGGTATAACGAATTTTTTGTCTAATGCTGTTATATAGGAAACTAATTTAACATTTCTATATACCAGCGGCTGTAATTTCCTGACATTACAACAAATTGTTTGACGTCACGCTGTTATAAAGAATGTTGTTATAAAGAGACTCCACTGTAGCATGCAAAACACGATTTATATTGGGAAAGGCATAATTATTTAAAATCATTATCGTTTAGCAATAGGAAGCATAAGTTGGTTACATAGACTATGTGACTTACACAGCTGTTACATACACGTGTAAACAGTGGAGTCTCTCTATAACAACATTTTCCCTATAACAAGAAATGACATTCCCCCGTGGCATTTATACATTTTGAAATTGTTCTATATAACAATATTTCTATAACAACATGTCTCAATATATTTTCTCCCGCCCTTCACAATAGAATTCACATGTTAGAAGTTCGCTATAACAACACTCATTTTTTGAGCGGGCAAAATGGTGAGAGGAAACCCGCGCTAGAGCCAAATGATCAAGTTTCAAATTGGATTCTGTAATTTGCATTAAAACACATGCAAATACATATATACCTATTTAAAATGGGATTTTTGTACTTTAGTATAATTTTGCTCCAAAATTATTCATGTTCTGTGTAACAACATTTCTCTATAACAACATTACTGGTCCTTCCCTTGAATGTTGCTATAGAGAGACTCCACTGTACCTCACATGTAATAAGAAACACGATAATACTGGGCGGCCTTGCCAGTGCTAAAACTTACGACAAAATGAAAAGAGATTCTTGTCAGCAACTCGGTATGTGGCCCTGAATTTGCATTTGATCTTCCTCTCAGGCCAGGCGTCAAAGTTGGCTGAAGCCAAATATACGAAGAAGGTTATGTTCCCGTCCTTCACGCCAAATTCAACATACCTAATATATACATTTACACAAGAGACAGTTTTTAATAAAATCATTGAGGAAGGAATACCAAATCGGATGAAGTACATTTAAGTATATTTAATAGCACAATTATCAATTATGTATTACTTTTTCAACGATAATAATGATATGAAACATTTTAAAAGGGCATTGTTTTAAAAATGTTACAATTACAACATATACGGTTAATTTCTTTGTAATTTGTACCAAAACGTTTTTCTAGAGGTTTTGTCAGTTTCGATTTGAAAGGTAGGGCTAATGACCTTCTCAATTCCACTGCCTTTCTCGGGGAAGGCCACGTTAAAGTCTCGGATTTTCCAGTTGAACTTGTGGGAGAAATTCTGAAGCTATATGTACATTAATAATGCAATCATATGCAATTATTAATTATCAATTAATTAGACCCATTAGCAACATGAATATTTCCTTGGGAACAGTTCCATTTGAAGCTAGTTTGTTTGAAAATAGAGATCCTTTTCAGTTCAAGTTCAATTTTGAAAATGCAATTTCCATACTGAATTTAATTAATTTAAAGTTAAAAACGTAGCTGTATATATAGTTAATTGTGTAACAATTTTTATTTTTATCTAAAACAAACTTGATTGCTACACATAATTTAAATCACAATTGCACGAGCTGAAGTCATGACTCATGACTTATATTCTGAGTTCATTGCTCGAAAACAGTAGTTCAATTACGAGTTTATCCATTTGGAAATTTGTAAATATAGAGCATCAAATTTGGTATCACTACAACTTGGATTTTAGTTCGATTTTTTGTCCAAATGCTGACTTTTGAAAGCGATTACAAGTACGTTTTCAAATTCCAATTGAAAATTAGTAATGGATAGGGAATTAATTTTTATTATCGAAGCGTAGCCTATAGAATACGTCGAAATATGTACATCTATACGAATACATATTTGTGTAAATCATATAGCGTTAAAACGTTTAAAGCATAAAATTAAAAAATAAAAAGCGTCGTTTAAACGCAGTTTCCTATATTTTTACAGTGCATATATGTAAGAGAATCTTACCCGGGTAACGGCAGTAGACGTCCCTGTATCGGTAAACCCCATGGTTGCCAATAAATACCAGTGTATAAAGGAACACAAAATAAGTTTGTTCCAGCTCGAGGACGCTATAACCAAACTTTTGAATGGCTTGCCCAAGCTCTGACAAAGGCTGGTAGTTTTTCTTGAATTAGACCAATCACTATGGCATATGTGCCTATTACTCAGGGAACTGATCACAAACTGATGGCTAAACATCTACAAAATGGTCAAATGTTGCTTCCACGCACGCTCGGGTTTATTTTTAAACCAAGGCAGTGAAGGAATAGAAAGGAACGCAAATCAGGCAGTACGCATTTCTCCACTTCCGAGAAAGCATGGACAAATTTATCCGTATTATTTATATATTCTCCGTCCACAATTTGTACATGACCCACGGCTTTGTCCCATTTTTGTGAGTACAGTTTTATCACTGCTATGCATAGTCAATTCTCTCTATAACGGTTTAGCAAAAAAGCATCCAGAAAAACCGTTATAACGAATAACCGGTATAAGCAGGAAAACTGTTAAAAAACCGTTTTAATGCCGGGGATTTTAAATTACCGAAAAACTGGTATAACGTGTGAGGAAGGGACCGAAAACCGTTATACCAACAAGGAATTTATGGCGGGGATTCAGAAATGTTAAATAGCATGTGTGGGTGTGGCCTAAAACCGTTATAGCAAAAGACATTTTGGTTGGGGAGTCAGAGCTTCCCCGGCATAACGAAAAAACCGTTATAAAATAACCGTTATGGAGGAAGAATTTAGCATTGAAATCATCTCGCGCGGGTTTGTGAACACCGTTGTAGTGCAAAAACCGCTATAAGGAGGTCCGTTATAGAGAGAATTGACTGTATTGTACACTAGAATTGGTATATCAAACTGCTACAAAAAAAACGTTAACCATGTCCTCACATTATTAATCATCCCAGTAAAATAGAAGATAAAGTGATTGGGCTAAAGGTGATATTAGTGCTAAAGGTGACAAACGTTCCGTGTAAGCACAAACCATCGCCTATATATAAGCTATAATTGCTATAATATATGACTGGTAATAATGAATGACATTAGTTGGAGAGACGTCATAAAGGCACAATTATTTGTCAATGATTCCAGAAATCTTAGGATATATCTAATTATTAATCTGCTGACACACAGACATCTACATTTTAAATAAGCTGGAAGATTGATGAGCTACGTTTTGCGTGCTAGAATATATGTAATTTTGACTTTCTTTCAACTAATATTCGTTAACGTAATTATTTATTTAGAGATGTTGAAATACAAACATTTACGAGCAAAATTTAAATTTAAATTAAATTTAAGAGCAAAAAAAAATGGCAGGAATTGTCAAAAAACGTACGTTCCAAATCCAAATTCTGTCGGAGCCATTAAGTATACATAATATCAATTACATTTGGCCACTGACAGTATTTTTAATTACAAAATACCATTGAACACAAAATACAAAACAATTTAGAACACAAAATACAAAACAATTTAGAACACAAAATACAAGACAATTTAGGACACAAAATACAAAACAATTTAGAACACAAAATACAAAACAATTTAGAACACAAAATACAAAACAATTTAGAACACAAAATACAAAACAATTTAGAACACA
>JAQGBT010005033.1:0-15155 GCA_034698585.1 Disparrhopalites patrizii
CAAAATTCCTATTCCGAAGGGTACCCTACAGCATTAGACCCCCTTCGATACGTAAATCCCCCCTGTATAACCCTCCTAAGGGAATGCTGAAAATCAAGATAAAAGAAACGAAAATAAAAATCTGAAACCAAAGCAAATGAATGAACAACAAATAAAAAATAAAAGCCGAAAACCTAAAATACCGAAAAACAAAAAACTACAAAGCAAGAATAAAGGAAAAGAATAAAACGAGATAGCTAAGAAACAAGGATAAATTGAAATGACTAAAAGAGAAAGCTGAAAGTAAAGTCAAATTATGAACCAGAGAAAATCCAAGAAATACAAAGATAATGACAGAAAACGTAGCTTACACAGAATACAGTGTTGCAGAGAAGGAAACGTGATAAACCTGGAAGATCCTGAACAGAAAACAAATTAAAAGAAAAGTGTGAAAGAAAATCAAGAAAATCTGAAGACAAAAATTTTGAGAAGATGAAAACGAAATGCAAAGCGAATAGAAATAACTACAGCAATTGACAACGTCTAAGGTTCCTCTATGACCACAAAATCGCATTCTAAAGAAACAAAGCTGATTTCATCCAAAGCGCACCTGTAGATTTGCCGTCCATTTAAAACTCAGCATTCTGCATGTCAAACCACAAAAAAGGTACCTGCATAAAATAAAAGACTCGAGTAACCAGAAAAAATGTGTTTAAAGGGATGGATTTAAATACGGAAAAGATATGAAAGAAACGATGTGCACAATGGGAAAAACGAGATAATTCCCGGGCGTTTTGGAGCAGGACAAAAGGAGGACTGGAAGGATTCTCCAAATGTGGCAAATGTACCCCTATTGCCTCTCTCCAGCCATTTCTATATGGAAAGACTTTCTTCATGGGAAAGAGGGGATTTTTCGGGATGAAAAGTCATTTGACATGAGTTAGCACTGCGTCTCTTCCTCCTGGCATGTGGCAGTGTATGCTGTGCCGGGGCCGAAGGAAAAAAATATGTAATAAGTCTTGTGCATGAGGGCAGCCCTTGTCCTTTTTCCACTTTCTCCCCCGGCTTTCTACACATTCAAGAGCTTGTCCGACTTTTTTTCTCTCCACAACTTCTAAAAATGGGACCATCTACGGGGTCTGTGTCCTCCAAAAAAAGTAGATGCATATCCAATGAAAGCCTGGGAAAGTATACAGTCAACTCTCGATATAACAGCACCCTATAAAGCAACAAATTTCGCTTGTTATAGCGAAAAACTGCTATACAGAATAGACATTTCTATGTTAACAAATGGAGAAAGTTTTTGAGGGGAGCATTTTTTGCTGCTGTTAGAGAGTTTTGTTATACAGGGGACTGTTATAGAGAGAGTCAATTGTATTGTATATAACAGTCAACTTTCTCCATAAAACGGTCCTTCCCATAACAGTTATTGCTGTATAACGGTCTTCACAAATACCCTCAAAAGGTTTGCAATTCTAAAATCCTTCACTATAATGGTAACTTTATCCAGGATTTATCCGTATAACGGGAAAGTTTTGAATCTTCCGCCAGAGAACATCTTCCTCTATAACGGTTTTAGACCACGCTCTCCCATACGTTGCTCTCTACGACGGTTTTTTCTGTAGTTTTGAACCCCGCGCCACTTGGCCTTTCTCTCTAACGGTTTTAGGCCACGCCTGGGCATACTTCGCTCTCAATAGCGGCTTTTCCGTATTTATGTCTGGTTTTCCAGGTATAACAGGCTTACGAGTTTCTCTATAACGGCTTTGTCCTATTCTCTATACATTGAGGTGTCCCTATAACAGCACTCGATATAACAACATGCTCTCCATAATGGCCAGAAATTTGCAGTACCTTACACATAAGATAGATAATAATTAAGTTCTCTATTACAGCATTCCTTTTATAATGGCAAAATTTTGGGTTTCCCTTGATGCTGTTAAACAGAGGCTCCACTGTATCCGTTTTATACACTGTTGATCCTCTCTATAACGGGATCCCTTATAACGGTTTTCTCACTATAACGATGTCAGAAAATGATACCCTCAAAAACTGTCTCTAATTGTTAACATAGAAATTTCTGTTCTCAATGACAGTACTTCCTTATAACGGAAAATATACTGATTTCAGGGGAACCGTTGCAGAAAGAGTCGAGCGTGTATGGTTTATACGGGGTCGTATTTTTCAAAACCGCAAAATTTGACTCTCTATAATGGGCTCCCTTACAACGGTATTCTCTCTATAACGGTGTCAGAAAATGATTCCCTCACTTTGTCAAATTGTTAACATCGAGATTTCTGTTCTCTATAACGGTTTTTGGTTATCACGGGGAAAATTTGTTCATTTAAAGGGAACCGTTATAGAAAGAAAGTCGACTGTATAAGAAGAAGATGGAAGTGAGAGGAATTTTTCAGTTTTTTTACAAGATGAAAGCTTTCATCGCTACTAAAGATTTACACAATGGGCTCTCCTGCAAGTGAATAGCATGGCCATAAGTTTGCATTTCCATAATCAAGGAAATTGCTTACTCCAGCGTTCACTTCCATGCATGGGCTTTTTTATATGGGAGAAAGTCCACACCCTTGTCCTTTCTTTTTAGTGGGAACATTTTTTTAGGGGCACTCATATACAATTGTCCAGCCGCTCGGATCCTCCCATCTACTTCCAGGCTCCTCCAGACAAGCCATCTATCATAAGGGGAACATCCCATTTGAGATCGGAGGTGAGCTTATCTACGCTTTTCCTTCTTACTTTGTCCGACTACAGACTTTTGCTTTTTCTTAAGGCCAAAGCGGAAAAAGACTTTAAGTTTCTCCACTTTCTCCTTTTTCCATAATTAATCTGATGCTTTCTACATTTTCTAGTATGTACGGTCTACTTTCTATAACGGTTCCCCTAAAGCAGCATATTTTCCCCATTATAACGAAAAATCATGATAGAGAACAGAAATTTATATGTTAATAATTCGAGAAAGTTTTTGAAGGTAGCGTCTTTTGTCACCGTTATGGAGAAACACCCATTATAAAGGAGTCCGTTATAGAGAAATTCGATCGACTCTCGCTATAACGGGCCCCCTTATAACGGTGGCTGGAAATGCTCCTCCTCAAAAACGTTCTCTAAATTGTTAACATATAAATTTCTCTTCGCTCCAGCGTTTTTTCGTTATTTTTGGGGCCGTATTTTTAATTTTTAGCGCCGTATTTTTAATTTGTGATTGTTCTTTTTTTTTGTCATATTTTAATTTGCGGTTGTTCTAACTCGTTGTCATGCGGAAATTTTTGACACGTATGTGTTTAGACATTTGTATTGATTTCACAAATCTCTTCTTTGTAATGGAAATATTAATTTTTCGGTTCACATTTTTATAAAAGTGTATTTATAATGCTGATGTGCTAAAATCTGAGATTAATTCACTCTCATAATTTTTCCCGCATTTCCAAAAAATCATCCGTCGTTTAAATTGTAGAAATTTGTAGCCGTTTGGAAATATTTTTGATTTTTTCCCAGCGGCTTTCCCCCACACAATTCACCCATTTATGCTTTTCAGCATTACTAGAGAGAGATTATTCCGCCCACTTAATCCCGCTCCATTCAGTATTATCTGATAAAAGAGCCACTCTTTTAGGGAGAAAGTAACTGTTGCGTTTCTCTAGCGCTTCCGTTACTCCTTTTGCCGTCCATGCCTACGTGGTTTGAGAGGAATGGCGATGGGAAGAGGCGGGAGGAGGAGAAAGTCATTCTTTGTAGGACAAATAGTACTAGGAGAGAAAGTTCTGGAAAATCCCATCTCCCACCAGCAAATCTCAATGCAGGGATCCTAATGAGAAAGTTGAGGGAGAGAGAGAAAGAGAGAGACGCAAAGAAGAGAAAGTACATGAGTGTATAGTCGCATTCAAAGAGCACACATTAGAAGAGAGAGAGAGAGAATAATTGATTTTCTCCCTGAAAGACTTTCACCTGTTACACCAATCTCTCATCATCCTTTATTTGGACAGTCTCTCTGCGGACTTAGAAAATGTATTCATTGATTCAAACTTGAAGAGAGATAGAAGATACCTCCTTTTTCTCCTTAAAGAAATCCCCCAACCACTTTCTCCGCGTTCCCAAACATTATGAATTTTTTATCCTCCAATAATAATTCTTTCGCAAACAAATCTTTTTTTTTTTCCTTTTTCTCTTTGTCTGTAAATGGGAATAAGGGGAAAGTTGGGATAAATTCCTTTGGTAATGTTTCTGTGGCAGAAGATACCTTGGAAATGTTATTCCGCAAGAGTTATATGTATTTACACAATAGACTTTCTCCCATGATCCCCGGGAATACTCTGGGAGGATCAAATAATGGTTCAAGGGACGAGTGGAATGGAGAAATGGAAGAAGCCATGGAAGGAGAAAGTCGGAGATAGTCACAAAAGCCAAGGAACAGAGCTGGTGCAAATTGATTTGGTTAGTTCCTAACCAAGCCATTATATTTTGAATTTAGGCGCCACACATGCATTTCTTAATTATTCCAAATGCACAAATGTACGTGTTCAAGATTGAAAATAATCCCACGATATTTAATTGCACAAATTGTATTTAAAATACACGCGTGGCAGCAAATTCGAAGTACAAAATATTGCAATATATTATTTTATGATTGTGTTTTTATGTAATTAAACACGAATGGTGAAGTTATATAAAGTAATTTGTGTGTAATTTTATTTTATGTTGCTTTTGTACTTGGCTAGAAAAAGATTTAGGGGCCTAAGGTCAACATGTAATTGCATTTGAGCAAGGAGTATTTCGGCCATCCCTGCCCAGTAGGGGATTACCCTGGCAATGTGTGCCTTTCTCTGTGTTCACCGGATTGAACTGTGCCGGAAGCCGGAGAAACCAAGGGCAAATTGGGTACTTTTCACATGTTATACCCGTATCAGCAGATGCCGGTTTTCTCCCTCTTTCACACAAACAATGATCTCTAACCCACCGTGTCATTCTCTTCCAGTCTTTTCTTTTCTTTTTGGGCTTCCCTTTATTTTGCAGGAGTTTCCAATGATTTTCTTGTCTTCCTAGTTTTCTAGCGCTTTGTTTTATTTTTGTCGTCGAAATGTTCTATTGTTCTTCCTTTGCTCGTGATTTTTTCGTCCTTTGCTTTACTTTGTTTTTATTTTTTCATGCTTTCTCTTTACTTTGTTTTTATTTTTTCATGCTTTCTCTTTACTTTGTTTTTAGTTTTTCATGCTTTCTCTTTACTTTGTTTTTATTTTTTCATGCTTTCTCTTTACTTTTTCATGCTTTCTCTTTATATTTTGATGCTTTACTTTATTTGTTCAAGCTTTCTCTTTATTTGCCATGCTTTCTCTTTATTAGCTCATGCTTTGTTTTTATTTTCTTATTGTTAGTATCTATATCACTTTATTTATTTATTGTTAGTATTTCTCTTCATTCGCTCATACTTTGTATTTAAATTTGTTTTGCTTTTTCTTTGTTTTCTCTTTATTTTCCCGTGCTTTTTCGCTATATTCGTCTCGTTTTGATGTTATTTTCTCATGCTTTCTCTTTATATTCATCCCATTGTTTTTGCTATGTTCTCATGCTTTCATTTCTCATGTTGTCTCTTTATTCGCTTAAGCGTTCTGCTTATTATTCTCGTGTTGTCTCTTTATTCGCTTCTCTTTACAGCCATCTTTACCTTTTAGTCATACTGCCTTTTCTCTATTTATCTTGCTTCGTTATTTAATGCTTGCCTTCTCTGTACTTCGGGTTGAATTTTCTCTATTTTCCTTTTGCTTTCTCTGTAGTTTCCTATAGATTTCTCATTATTTCCTTTTGCTTTCTTTTTATTGCCAACTGCGTTGTCCGTATACAACTCCTGCTCTTGATTTCGCTCTTGATTTTAGTTTATGTTCATCTTTTAATTTTTTTAAATTTCTTATTGCTGTCAATGCTCTGCATCCTTGGTTTCCATTTATTCACTTTATTTTGTTCTCTGGATTGTTTTTTGGGTCTTTATTTCTCTTTTTTCCGTTAGTTCTTCCGAACTGCCACACTGATTCTCCCCAAGTATTTCCCTCACGCGATCACCTATTTTCCTCTTCCCCCTTAATCTTGACCAATCCCTTTATTCCTCCACCCTTGACATTTCCTCTTTCCGCGCACACCCTGGAAAAAAGTCCTTTGGAGGAGAGCTGAAAAAAATAATGGCACTCCCAATTCAGTAACACAGAAAGAGTGTCAGGAGAATAACATATCTTTTCCTGTACTGCGAAAAAAAACGGGATGCTGGCCCCATGAAATCCTCCAACTCGGAAGAACAAACACCAAAGAATCCGGGTACCGTGCAACCCATTGATCTATAGTGGCGGATTCGGAGAAAAAAGGGTCGAGGGAAGAAATTGTGTCTACAAAGGGGAAATGCGAAAGAAAATAGAGAGTAAAGGGGGAAATTGACTTTTCCTCTTCTCCAGGCTTTCTTTCACACACATGCATACATATACTTGTAAAGACCAAAAGTGGATTGTAATGCAACTGTGGTTGGTGGTGGAAAAATGGTGTACTTACAATTATAATAGTGATTAGTAAACTCCTGTATAGCTCAGTGTCCTTCCTTGAAAATAATTTAAAGCTTTTTAGGACACTCTCTCTGTATCCGTTATGCTCGCCGCATGCACTCAATTACTGGCCTTTGCTTAGGGGATCTTCACTGGATAATTAAAAAGGATTGTACCGGACATAAACAAAGGCTCTTTACCCGGGAAAACGACGGCACACGTTGGAGAAGCTGCAGTAAATTGGGAAAAATTGACTTTTAATTTTGTGTAAATTAAAAACTAGCGGAAAGCCACAAAATAAGTTCCGATGGGCAAATTATAGAAAGAGCTAAGAAAGGAAGAAACAAATGTTTAGCTAACACACATTTATATTGAACCGTTTTGCAACTGTATTCTTCATGTTTTAGGTATCCAAAGATTCAATCTTACGTGCATTTAGCATTTATGCTCGTTTGTGCATGTCATAGAAGGAACAGGCTACGTCTAATGGGTCATACATTGTAGGTGCTATTTGTGAATGTAGACTGCTCGGAGAAGAAAAAACGTATTTAAAAAATGCTTGCAGGTAACAGGCCAATGGGATGCGAGTAAAAATAAAGTGGAGTAGATTCCGCTTTTATTAATTAATTATTAACATTAATTAAAGGTCATATCACTAATAATAATAATCACTGCTGCATGTCACTGGTCACGGCTCCTGAGACTTGCACCGTAAAATACAAAACAAATCAAGGGAATCTGCCATTAGTAGCCGGCAATTACTAACAAAAAAACTTGGAACATGGAAAATGCCTTGAACCCTGTAGAGTCTTAGTACTTCAGGTTTAGGAGCTGTGCTCGCCTTCATTTATTGAGTTGGAATGTCCTGTTCTGAGAAGAACGATGATGATGAGAGCTGTTCCGAGCTTGGCCAGTTGGGAAAAAATGTAAAATAGGTGATAACATTGAAAAGCTGCAAAGCGGCTAGAAATAGCTACAAATGTAGCAATTATATGTATATACCTTAAAAGCAAACATAGATTATACACAGGCATACATATATACAAGGAGAAGGCGTCATAAACGTAAGCAAAGAAATAGGAGAAGACATAAGGCACGCATACAAACTTTGCCTATATGATGATGTGCGTATAAGTGCATGGCCAATATAAAAAAGAAACGTAGAGAGACAAAAGCCCGCATAATTTACACGGTGGAATCTCCCTTGTAATGTGTTGTGGTACAAGAAGCATTTGGGAGCTCTGCGTGTGTTACACTTGTTGTTGCGTATACATGGGAAAACGGATATCTGTTTGTAAACAGTCTCCCTCTCTCTCTCATCGTCTTTCTCGTCTCTATATTTCTTTCTGTCTTACTCACTCTTTTCTCTCTTCTCGTTTCTTTCTTGTTCTTCTCTCTTCGATGCATTTCTTTCTCCTTTCTCTCTCTGTCGCTCCGTCTCGCTCCTCTCTTTCTCTCCTCGCTTCTGTCTTTCTCTCCTTGGTTCTCTCTTTCTTTCTCTGTTTGCTTCTCTCTTTTTCTCTTCTCGTCTCTATGTCTCTTTCTCCTCGCTTCTCTCTCTTTTTCCGTCCTCGCCTCTATTTCTCTTTCTCCTCGCCTCTCTCTCTTTTTCTCTCTTCGTCTCTCTCTTTCTTTTTCTCCTCGCTTCTCTCAATTTTTCTCCTCGCCTCTCTCTATTTTTTTCCCCTCGCTTCTCTCTCTTTTTCTCTCCTCGTTTCTCTCTCTTTTTCTCTCCTCGTTTCTCTCTTTCTTTTCTCGGGTATCTTTCTCTCTTTCTTTTCTCGGGTATCTTTCTCTCTTTCTTTTCTCGGGTATCTTTCTCTCTTTTCTCGTTTCTCCTCTCTCCGTATTTGTCTCTTGTAGGTGCTCTCTCTTTGCCACTCTTCTTTCTGTATTTCTCTCTCTTTGTCACTCTTCTCTCTTCTTTTCTCTCTCTTTGTCACTCTTCGCTCTTCTTTGCTCTCTCTCTTTGTCACTCTTCTCTCCGTATTCGTCTCTCTTTGTCACCCTTCTCCCTGTATTTGTCTCTCGTCGTTGGGTCTCTCTATATTCGTCTCCCTTCGTCTTACTACCTCGCTCTCTTAGCCTACCCTTCTCTCTCTTCTCTATATTTTCATGTTTCCTTCTCGATCGTCTCAATATTCTCATTTTCCCTTGTCTCTCCTTCTCGCTTTCTCCTCTTTTCCTACTATCCTGCTCGCTTTTGTATCTCTTCTGCTATATCCTATGTGCTCCCATCTACCTCTCGTCATTTATTTCCCGTTCTGCTCTCACGCTCTGACTATCTCCGTGTCTCCTGGTGCGTATTTCTTTCCCGTTAATTCGCTATATCCACAGTTATCTTCCATCGCTGTCACCTTTTCATCTCTTGACCCGCTCACACCGGAATGTGGATGATGTGGAGGCGCATGCACGAGCGTGAAGGGAAGGGAGAGGAACAAACGGAAAGAAAGGGATGAATAGACACAGCCTTAAAGTACATACACAGTCCTAGTACAATTATTTCATTGGGGCGGAGATAGAGAGATAGGGAGGGAGGGGAATAAAAACCACTAAGTAATTCTTTATGTAATGGAAAATATATGAGAGGAGTTTATAAGAGGTGGAATGGGTGGAAAAGGAGAAGGGCAGGAGGATGAGGAGGAAGGAGTGTGAAAGCAAGAGAAAGTACTTTGTGTTTGTGGCCACCAATTTTTCTCTCTACTTGTGCCCCGATATAGTGCAAGGACTTGTACAGCTATTACTTGTTTCTTGCATTTTGTTTGACTTTCTCTCTCTCTCGCCTTTCCTCCCACTCTCATTTTGTAACTTGTCCTTTCCTTCTCTCTCTCCTTCCCGCCCTCTTTTCTACTCTCTCGTCTATCCTTATCTTTCACTCTTTGCGTCTGTCGCCTCCATAGTTTTTCTATTTTTTGCTCTTTTGCTATCCTGGTGTCTGTCCTTTCATCTTCTTTCTCTTTTTTATCTACTTTCCTTACTCTCTGTCCGGCGGTCTCTCTCTCGTTGTTCACTATTTATTTCAGTAATTCGTCCGCTTCTGCTGATTCTCCATCTTTTTTTCTCTCTCCTTCAGTTTTTATCTCTGATTTTCTCTTAATATGCCTCTATCTTGATTCCGTTCTGTCTCTCTATCCTTTTTGCTTGATGTGATTCTTTCTCGCTCTATTTCTCCTTGCTATTTCTCTCTCTGGAATGCTCAAAGTCTCTCATTTTTCTTTGATTTCACTTTTTCTCTCTCTTGAATCTCTCTTTATCTTTTGCTTTCACTTTCTCTCTCTTGAATGTCTCTTTCACCTTTGCTTTCATTTTCTCTCTTGAATGTCTCACTTTCCTTTTTTATCATACTTCCTCACTCTTGAATGTCTCGCTTTCCCTTTCTCTCTCTTGAATGTCTCGCTTTCTCTTTTGCTGTCACTTTTTTCTTAAATGTCTTTCTTTCTCTTTTGCTGTCACTTTTTTCTTAAATGTCTTTCTTTCTCTTTTGCTTTCGCTTTTGCTTTCACTTTCTCCCGCTCTTGAATGTCTCTCTTTCTCTTTTGATTTCACTTTCTTTCTATGTTGAATGTCTCGCTTTCTCTTTTGATTTCACTTTCTTTCTATGTTGAATGTCTCGCTTTCTCTTTTGATTTCACTTTCTTTCTATGTTGAATGTCTCGCTTTCTCTTTTGATTTTAGTTTCTATCCCTCTTGAATGTCTCGCTTTCTCTTTTGCTTTGACTCTCTCTTGAATGCTCAATGTCTCTCTTTCACTTTTGCTTTAACTATCTCTTGATTGCTTGCATTCTCCCACTCTTCTGTTTGGTCTTTCTCTGTTCCTTTTTATTTTGCACGCGCGCTCTCTCTCTCTTTTGTTCCCGTCCTATCTCTCTATTTTTTCTTCTACGTCTGTTTTGCTCTTTCTCACACATTTATTGGACTCTTTCTACCTTTCGTATTGGCTCTCTTCCTCTTACTCTCCCTATTTGCACTCTCTGTCTCCCCGACTCCAACACTTTGCTCTAGTGTCCGGATAACGTCAATCTGTGGGTAAGAATGAGGTCATGTTTGGTCTTCTTACACATGTCGTGGTAAAAGCGTACCACCAAACCCCGGAGTTTTTTCGGGGTGGCGTGGAGGTAGGAAAAGATATACTAATACATGGAGGACAATGGAGAGATCGAAAGGAATCAAGATTGATGGCTCTTGATATAACTTCTCTCTCTCTTTCTCTCTCTCTTTCTCTCTCTCTTTCTCTCTCTCTTTTTCTCTCTCTTTCCCTCTCTCTCCCTCGCGCTCTCTCTCTCTTTCTCACTTTCTCTCTGTCCTTTTACCATCCTGTCTCCGTTACTCCCACAAGGGATATGTCAACAGTATTTACCTTGCGTCCTTCCGTCTCCCTCGCTCATACTCGAGCTTGAACGTGTGCTCCGTCCATTTGGAATTTTTCTGGGCTCATTGTCATATTTCCCACCTGAGCTTTCTGTCTATGCTTTATAATATGCTGTTTTTTACTAATTTTTGATACTTGCTATTGTTTCCGCTTTCTTGTTTCCATTTGTCCGCCTATTTTTCGTGGCTAGTTGCGTATGTTTTTATTTTCACCTCTAGATGTTTTTGCTTCTAGTTTTTTTTTGACTATATAACCAGGAGCTATTTCTGCCTGTCTAAATTTGCATTTGTTCTTGTTTTTCACGTTTCCCCGGGCCTTTCACCACTCCGCATTTTACCAGACTTTGTCCCTGTCTGATTCGGGGCTCTCAGCATTATTAGCACTGCCCGTGTCCATTTTAATGCAGAATCCGTTCAGGACTTATTTTCCAGGCAGGTGAAAAAGAAAGCCAGAAGCTTTTTTGTGGAGTCAAAATACTGTCAAGAATTATTATCTCCTTTTGTCTTCACATTTAGGACAAATGCTAACCATTCACCCCAAATGTTTTGTCTATGGCTGAGGCAAGAGGAGAAAGCCTGACCTCAATCCAAGGGGATATTATATGACAAAAGACAGGTTTTTCCCTCTTTCTCCGGACGTCATACATGATTATGTATGCAGATGAATGCAGATGTGTAAATGTCTTGTTTTTTCCCTTTTTTTTGCATTCCCGCACTCCTTTTATTGACTCATCCCTCATTTTCCGGGGAAAGGACTTTCTCCAGGCTACATCACACATAGTGGCGTATGTTGTACATGATCCAGTACATAATCCAGGCTCTGTCTGCTTTTCTTTTGGGGGAACCGGTGAAATTAATTGAGTTGGAAAGCACATTCTGACTCCTCTCCCATTTTGTTTCTTGTTGACTTTGGCCGGAGGACTCCCATTTTCTGGGAGTAATTAGAACATTCGGGAGAATCCAATGATGTCTCTCTTTTTGGCTTTTTAGCAGGTGTCAAAATGGCGGAATGGAGGTATGGCCGGATGAGAGTGAATGGAGGTATATTTATGGAGGTGTGGCCGGATAATTATATGATTTTGAGTGCAGAGGGATTAGTTGGAGGGAGTAATTACCGGGTCATCTCGGGAGAGATTTGACTTCAAACTCAAAGGTTTCGCTTGTGGCTGAGTGGTAACAGCTTGTTTTGTTTCGGGGGGTTGATTGTGTTATGTGGTCAGATGTTCATTATCATTCCTTCAAACTCTGTGCTAGTCACTCTCTGTCTCTTTCGCAATTTTGCTCTTTTTCATTTCATCTTCCACTTTCACCTTTTCCTTCAATTTTACACTCATCTGTTCTTCCCATTTTTCTAGCGTTTTCTTTCTCTGCCTTTTGTTATTTTTCTTGTTTCTTCTTGCTTACTTTGTCTACTATTCGTCATTAACAATTCCCCTTGCATTCTTTTATATTTTCTTTATATGTTAGTCTTCCGCCTTATTTCTTTTATTTTCTCTGTTTCACTCCGTTTTTGCTTCCTTTTACTTTCTCTATTCCACTCCGTGTTTGCTTCCTTTTACTTTCTCTATTCCACTCCGTGTTTGCTTGCTCTGGCTTTCTTACCTTTATTCCTTTTTAATTTTCTTTCACTTGCTTTCTTTCACTCCATGTTTGTTTTATTTTTTCAGCTCCTTTTTAGCTTGTCATTCTTTCTATTTTTGCTTTCTCTATTTCACTCTTTTTTGCTTCATTCGCCTTTCTTCCATTTATTCCCTTTCTACTTGCTTTTACTTTGTCTCTTTTACTACCTGTTCATTTGCTTTTACTTTGTCTCTTTTACTCCCTGTTTACTTGCTTTTACTTTCTCTCATTTACTTCCTTTTGGCTTGCTTTTACTTTTTGTTTTTCTGTCTATTTTTGCTTGTGGTTACTTTCTGTAATTCTTTCCATTTTTGCTTTCTCTATTTCACTCTTTTTTTGCTTCATTTGACTTTCTCTCTTTCACTCTCTGTTTACTTGCTTTTACTTTCTCTCATTTACTTCTTTTTGGCTTGCTTTTACTGTCTGTATTTCTTTCCATTTTACTGTTTTTTGCTTCGTTTGACTTTCTCTCATTTACTCCATTTTGGTTTGCTTTTACTTTGTCTCTTTCACTCCCTTTCTACTTGCTTTTACTTTCTCTTTCACACCGTTTTTTGCTTTCTTCGACTTTTTCTCTTTATCCCTTCCTCTTGCCTTTTGTCACTTGTCGCTGTACCTTTACACGTAAATAACGTTTCATGTAGCTTGCTTTTACTTTCTCTTCCGCTTTCACTTTTCCGCTTGCTTTGATTTATTTTTTCACTCTCTCAACTATTCACTCGTTCTTTTGCTCCCCTTCACTTTCTGTCTCCGTCACTTACCTTAACTATTCCTCTTGCTTCCTTCTACTTTGTCTGTCTCTCTTTCACTCTTCCTATTCTGTCTTTTCTCTTTCACTTCTCTTGTAGATTCGCTTTTAATTTTTGTCTCTCTCTGTCGCTATTCCACAGGCTTCCATTCATTTTCTCTTTTACTCTCCTTCACCCTTCCTTATTGTGCTTTCTTTTACTTTCCCTGTCATTCTTCCTCTCGTGCTTATACTTCTTGTTACGTTATTGTCTCTTTTTCCCTCTTCCTATAGCTTTCTTTTACTTTCTCTTTAGCTTATGTTGTACAACCGTGGTTGGTTTCACATTCTCTCTCTCGTTTATTCCTTTAGTGAAAACATTTCATCCTCCCACAATGATTATATGCATATTTACGTTCAAATTTTGCAGGATTTTATTTCTGCTGTCTAATGATTTAGCTTCTACAGTTTCTCGTTTGTTTCTTTTCTGTCTTGATGTGATTCATCCGTCACATTTTCTCCCTGTTGCCTTCGTTATTTGCTTATTTTTTAAATTGCTTTCTCCTGTTTCTAACTTGTACCTTCTATTGAGTGCTTTAAAATGGTCTTGGTACTCTTGCTTTTACTCTCTCTCTCTCTCTCTCTCTTATTCCATTTTTATCATTTTTCATCCTCCTCCTATTTCATATTCCTTTTTTCATTCCTTCGTACATATTACGCCTACGCAAAACTTTCACTCCCACGCAAACCTTTTTTTTTTTTTCGCCATTTTTTTTCGGATTCCGTGCGGCTTACACCACAATCCTTGCCCTTCCATTTGGCTTCTCCATGTGATTCTTTCCCCTTTCTTTCCAATGGCCATGCACTTTCTTTGTACTGACCTCTCGGAGCATTTTCTCTCTTTTAATGCCTTTATTTGTTCCTTTCTCTCCTACCGTCATTTTCACCCGGGCGAATTTATTTCTGCCGAATGTGCTCACCTACATATGGACGTAGCCCACAAATAATCAGAAGCGGGGAATGTGAGAGCCTTTTAAAAAGCACATTATCGAGGACGTAACAGGCTATCCTTGTACCGTCCGGAGTTGGAAGGCATGTTTGTTAGTCCCGTGGAAAAAAATAGCCACAAACTCCATGTTATTTCATGGTTTTTACTAAAAGACTGGGCAATTTCGCCGGTTGATTGAAACCCAAAGTGTGTGACATTAATCAAGTTGAAGTCCCGGAGGTCTCGTCGGGATAGACATGTGTGGTGGTCCGAGAGCTTTGCCGCTAGAGCGGAGTTGAAAGAGCGATCACGAGAGTTTGGGAAAGGACGCAAGAGAGAGAGAGAGGGAGGAAGGGAGAAATAAAAGGGATCTAGAGTGTATATCAGAGGAAAAAAGGGGATCAGAGAAAGCTAGGGAAATTAAGAGAGAAACAGAGAGGCATAGAACTGAATCGAGTGTGAATATCAGATAACCAGAGAAATTACGAGAGACCAGAGTGAAATTAAGTGGAAGAGGGAAATTAAGACAATATGATAGCAATTTAAAAGGGATAAAGAGAAAGATTTAAAATCCAGCAAGACATAAAAAGAAGAACTAAACAGCGAGATATTAAAGAAAAAGCCATATATATTGCAAGATAAAAATAAAAGGGGGAGATATGAAACAAGAAACAGAAACAGAGAGACAAAAAGGTGAAAAGAAAAAGCAAAGAGATATTAAAAGAGAAAAAGCAAAGAGATACTAAAAGAGAAAGAACAAAGAGATAATAAAAGAGAAAAAGCAAAGAGATTTCAAAAGAGAAAGAGCAAAGAGATATTAAAAGAAAAAAGCTAAGAGATATTACAAGAGAAAAAGCAAAGAGATATCAAAAGAGAAAGAGCAAAGAGATATTAAAAGAAAAAAGCTAAGAGATATTACAAGAGAAAAAGCAAAGAGATATCA
>JAQGBT010005034.1:0-15155 GCA_034698585.1 Disparrhopalites patrizii
GAGAGAGAGAAAGAGAGAGGGAAAGAGAGAGAAAGAGAGAGGGAAAGAGAGTGAGAGGGAAATAGAGAGAGAGAGAGAGAAAGTCAGGAATGTGAAGAGAATGGAGAGTTTTACACTGAAAGAGGGAATAAAAGATACCAATGGAGTAGAGACGGACCTATCCTTTTGTTTTTACACCTGCATTGTAGAACAATCGCCAACATTTCAGAAGCATCTCGACTCTTTAAATAAATAAATGAATATACACACAGTTCACGTGCCATACTCGACCTCCTCTCTTTATTAGCGGTAGTCTGGCGGTATTTTAAATATCAATACAGCGAGACAACTCCGGGAAAGTTTTCACATATATTTATATGAAATATGAGTCAGAGAGAGGGAGAGAGGGATAGAGAGAGAGAGAGACAGAGAACAGAGAGAGAGAGGGATAGAGAGAGAGAGAGAGACAGAGAACAGAGAGAGAGAGAGAGAGAGAGAAATTTCAGTTTTCCCAAGGATGAAACATTTTGTGTCAATCATTCTGGTACATGGGATTACTAGCTACCCCTTTGGTACAAAAGGAAGATAGACCCGTCCATACCAGGTTTGCTGTATGTACATTATCTATATTTCCTCTCCTCTCATCCCGGAACTCTCGTGCAGGGCAGCACTGTGTGTGAATGGACCTAAAAAAAATCATTATCTCCCTCTATAAAAGTGTCTCTATATGGATGTGTCCGGGGAGATGTTTTTTTTTCTGGTGCCAAAGGAGATACACGGGGGGAAGGAAACATGTTTTTATTACAGAGACGACTCAAAGAGAGAGAGGGAGAAAGGGGCAAAAAACCCGGGAGATGTTGTCTATAGAAATCAAAGCCTATTATATTAATGCCTATCACTGCAGCTCCGGTAACAACATGATTGACCTCAAAACACCTGGCTTTTTCCCCTAAACTACTACTACTACCATCCATTGACTTATTTAGGTTCTTATACACTATACAGGGAGAAAATGAGGGGTTTGGAGGAGGTAAAAAGGCATACGGGCATATGTATGCACATGCACACGGTGGTGGAAGCTTTAGGAGAAAAATAACAGGTTGCTAATTTCAATTCGGAGCAACTTCCTTCCATTTCCCTTTAGCCAAGCTCATCATATTTTGTGACCCGGCATGATTTAAAAACTCTCCTTGCAACACTGATTTTCTGATTGCGACACTGATTTCTGATTGCTTCCTCCAGGCACCAAAACATTCATTATACTCCCTCTCTCTCTCCGTCTCTCTCTCTCCGTCTCTCTCTCTCTCTCTCTCGCTCTCTCTCTCGCTCTCTCTAGCTCTCCTTCTACTTGTCCATGCGTGTCTCTCTACCTGTCCGTATGTATCTCTCAACCCTCTCTCCATTCTCATTTTCCACTCTCTCCGTCTCTCTCTCTCTCTCTCTCTGAAGCTTTATCCATTATTCGATCTTTCTATATGTCTCCCTGCTGACATTTTTCTCAATTTTTTCCACTTCTCCCTGCTCTTCTCTGGAATTTTATATTTCTCTCAAAACCCCTCTTTCTCTCAGCCTTTTCCACATCTCTCTGCTCGTCTCTTTCTCCCCGATTTTAATTTCTTCCTACCACATCTCCCTTATTTTCAACGCATGCCGTCCTCCCAATTTCCGTAGCTTTGTCTCCCATATTACGGGTAACCCAAGAAAAGTCATGTAAGCCTGAAATAAACACTTTCCCTCCGTCTCCTTCTCTGTCTCTCTCTCTCCCATGCTTGCTCTTCCCTTTCCTTTGCATCTGAAAAAAAGAAGATAATACGATGACAATTTTTCGTCTCAGATTGGTACTCTTCTCCCTCCTCAACACCACAGGAGTGTAGAGTCATCGTCGTCCTCCTCTTTCTCCTCCTCCTCCTCGTCGATGCAGTCAGTCCGCCAAGAAGGAAGAAATAAAAGGAAGAGAGAATAAGAAGAAGAAGACCAAAAAACGCCCAAGAATAAAAGTCGTCCCTCTATAACATACATAGGATGCTGCGGTTGTAGGAGGACTGGAAGAGGAGGAGGAGGAGGATGAGGAAGAAGAGTTCTCCTTGTGTCTCTTGCAGGAAGGAGAAAATAAAGAATGAAAAAAAAAATACCCCCCCTCCCCCCTCCAGAATGTACATAAGTATCTAACTCTTATGTGCATGGATATGGGAGGGTATGTGGGGGGAAAAATGAAAAATAGTAGTAAGTAAGAGGACGTTTCTAGTAGGAGTAGTCGGCGGGGTAGATCGTCAGGTTCTTTCACAGCTCTTTCAAAACAGTCGCATGCCCATGGAGAAGAAAGTACATGGAAAGTGGCGGCGGAGGAGGAGGACGACGGGGAAGACGAGGAGGATGATAGCTGGATGAGAACAAGATAGAAAGAGTCTCTCAGAGTCTCTCTCCCTTTCTCTCTCCCTTTCTCTCTCTCTCTCTCTCTCTCTCTCTCTCTCTTTCCCCATTCCGGAGAAAATAAAGGAGGTGTCTGCACTGGGAACGAGTTTAGTTGGGAAAGAGAAGTCCTCTTTGTACCATTATAGGGTATGAGGAAAAGAGAGAGAGACAGAGAGAGAGAGAGCTAGAGTGAATGGGCTATGGGTTGGGGAGAATGGTTATGACCAGCAATCGGAAGATGGCATTGTGGAGGAGAAATGTGTGAGAGAGAGGGAGAAGGCAAAAAGAAAGGGTTATAGAGAAGAGATCTTTTTTTTGGAAAGAAAAGTATGTTTTTCTAAAGAAGAGAGAGAGAGAGAATAGTAGCACGCTATATTGAGTGGTGGATGGATAAGATCGGTCAGAAAATTGCCAGAGAGAGAGAGAGAGAGAGAGAGAGAGAGAGAGAAAGGGAGAGAGAAGAGAGGGAAAAGAAAGGGTTAGATGGAGAGACATTGAGAGAAAAGAGTTTTTTCCCCAGTATATATGAGAGTGAGAGTTGTCAGTAATGGTGGGCGGCGACTTTTGGTGGTTCCTACTTCGTCCGCAACAAATTCGCACAAACAGCAATAAATTTCTTTAAGGGATAGTCGGACTTTTTTTTTTTTTGCAGTGTGTAGTGTATTTGTAAGGGGGGAAAAAAAGAAAGGAAGGAAGGGAAGGGGAAAAAAAGGAACTTGTCTGTCACTGCAAAAAAGCGTGCAAAGTTTCGAATAAACCCTTTCTGTACTTGACGTATGCTGAAAAAAACAAGGGAGAGAGAGAGAAAGAGAGACAGAGAGAGAGAGAGAGAGAGAGAGAGAGAAGGAGAGAGATAAAGGTGGGTATAACACACTGTGTGTGGTCTCACTCTCTCTGGCACACTCTTCTAATGGGAGAGGAGGGAAAGGGGGGAAGAAGGAGTACAGAGAGACGACGGAGAGAATGAGATAGAATGAAAGAGAGAGAGAGAGAGGAAAAGAGTTTTTTCCCCTCTTTTTGTACATAGTAAGTAGAAGTGGTATGTGGAAGGTATATATATATGCTGTGGGAGAGACTATAGGAAAAAAGTACTTTACCATTCATCATGCCGAAAAGTGCCAAGTGGAAAACATGAGGGGAACGAGATGCATTTCTGGACAAGTTCCAGTCTCTATTACAGTCACAGCCTAGGCACTACTCCTGCACCTCAGTCAGCAGCAAAGTAGTCGTCCCTGACTGTGAGCTCTCTGTCTCTAAATCTGCCTTCCTCTCTCCCTCTGTATATATCTCTGTCTCTCATTGATAGTACGAAACAAGAAAAAGAGAGAGAGAGAGAAATTTTCAAATCTACAAAAAATATTTTTATTTTTTCATACAATCCAAAAAAAAAAATTTTTTTTTTAGGAGGGGACAAATAAAAAGAGTTTCTTCTCTCCAGGATTATAAAAGTGAAAGTTTTCCCTCTTTTTGCAAATATATAAAGGATTGAATCCCTTTAAATTTGGAGGGGACCACGTTTTCCCCCTTTTTTTTTGTGTTGTTTTTTTATGTTACAAAATTATCATTTCTCATTACTCTCGTACATCATGTGGAGGTGAAAAGAAGAGGAGGAGAAGAGGATCAGCACAAGTGATGTGATATATATATATATATATATATACACATACCGAATTGAGAGATTTCGGTGAATACTGAAAAGAAGAGTTCACACATCAGTCAACTGGAGAAAGAGTGTGTTACTAAACATTTGTTTTTATTTCACTCCTTCAAGAGAATTCCTCGAAATAACTGGATAGTAAAGAGAATTCTCCAGTGTCTTTTCTCCAACTCCCCCAGCCCCTTCGTCTCTTCCCCCCTATTTCAAGAGACTTTTGGTCATCCGAATAACAGAAAAAAAAACGGAAATCAAAAATTTACGAAATACATCTATATAAAATACGTTTTTCATCGTCCCAGTGGGCAGCGAACATTTTCTTTTTTTGCTTTTGGTTTCTTCTTTTTCCCCTCCTTTTTTGTTTTTGTTTTTCTTATACATTTCAACAAATACGTCGGTTCCATTTCCCTTTCTTCTGATCAGGGGCACATTTAGAGAGGGAAGGGACATTTTAATGTGATCAAGGGATATATTTCTTTGCTGATCAGGATTTTTATATCTAGAAGGTGATATCAACAGGGAAGGGATCATTCTTTGATCTACCAAAAAATAAAAGAAGGAAAATATAGTAATAAAAAAAGGGGAGGGAACTTTGTATAGGATCCAGAAAACTAAGATTAACAAAAAACGGGTGATACATCTATAGGGAAGAGCTCATTTTTTTTTATAAGGAAGGATCAAATTTCGATCAAAAGATTACGTTGTAGCACTGATCATTGTTATTTCATCTGTGAAAAACGAAATTTTCTTCGGTAAGAAAAAAAAAACGCAAATGTTTCGTCGGTAAAAGAAAAGGCCAATTTTTCATCGGCCAAAGAAGCAAATATTTCTTCGGTCAAATCAAATGTTTTTTTGGATATATAGGAGAATTTCTCCAACAGGAAAAAAGGTCATGTTTATTCGTTAAAGAACTACTTCTAGGATAAAATCTTAATGGTTCAAGTATAAAGAGAATCAAACCAAATAAAAAAAAAAAGTTTCTGCCATATTTGAAACAAAGGATATTGATTAAGATCACTGATCAAAGGGAAATGTAGGGAGATTCACATGTGCCCATAATTGCAATTCTAATACTAATCAACATAATCTTTGCATTTAATTTTTTTTAAATATTATTATTATTACCACAGTTGATTACTTTCTCCTTTGGTTCGTTTAAATAATTTAAAATACAAAATATTACGAAATTTGTAAAACAAGAAGAAGGACAACGTGTTCGAAGATCTCTCGGTGTTCTTCGTCCTTTTGTTGAAGATTAATATTTACCTTGTGACGGGACCGTGGTCATCCGAAGTTTGTGTCTATCTGTGTTCTTCGTGGTTCTGTCAATAACAATTCAGTGGAGTATTCTCCCTGGATACGTAATTGTAAAAAAAAAAAAAAAAAAGTATATTACCGAGAAAAAAATTAAAAAGAAAAGTTTCTAGCGTGGATAGTTACGTGGGGATTATTTATTATCGCAAATAAAATAAATAAATATCCCAATTAAGAAATTATAATTTGGTATACAATCGTTGTCTTCACGACGACCTGGACGCCATGGCGGACTTGGAGGCTGTTCTGGCCGATGTCAGCTATCTCATGGCCATGGAGAAGAGCAAATGTACTCCGGCAGCCCGAGCAAGCAAAAAAATTATTTTACCTGACCCAAGGTATGACAAAATCTCTGAATGACACACTGACCGTAATCATCTCTCTCCAAATTCCCTTTCCCTCCTCCTGTCATGTAACATATTCGTCTTAATAAAAATCAGTTAACACCCTAATTATATCTTTTCCCCCATTCATTAATACCTCTTTTAATGCCTTTTTGTGCTCATAAAATTCATACGCATTAAAAAAAGGAAAACAATTACTTTCAAACTAAAAGGGACACATCTGATCAAATTCGATTTCACTGTTTATAAAAAAAAATATTTGCTGTATAAGAAAAAATTAATAATAAATGTCTACAGTCTATACACTAATGCATAATGACATCATTGAGGTTCCTTTCCCGCGGGAATTCCCTCATAAACATTTATTGAGAAATATAAACTAATTATACCTTTGACAGAAGCAAGTTAATAGGAACTGGCAAAGTAGTATCTACTGGAATATCTCTATTTCTGGTTATATTCTACTGTCAGTCAATAGGGGCATATGCTTGTATATTCCTATATTTGCCAAACTATAACAGGATTATGCCAATCATTCGGGATTTGTTCGGGAGAATTACCATGATTTTGCTCATGTTACTATTAGCTTGGAATTTAAAAGGATTTTGATGCTATTAAACTCCCATTCCAGCTTCTGGTATCTTTTGATGAACACATTTTTATTTACAAACGAACAGATACAAATTAGTGAGCTTTCCTAAAGATGATTTAACATTGTATTAAATATATATATATATATATGTATGTATGTCCTGGGAGAAATCACTGGTTATGTATGCAATGAATGCTATGGGTGCAAACAATTATATTTCCATTTATGTCATCTTGTATTGTACACGCATTTGACTCTATTGTTGTGGGTAATTAGTGTATTTACTTGTAATTTCTTGCCTTTCGTATATAAACCTCCTTACATGATCTTGTACAAAAACCAAGTTCGCTTTTCTTTTCATGCTCTCATTTATTGTATATAGCGCAATGTATTTTTAATTTCGTCATATCCACGTGCTTCCTATCTATGACTTGCCTCTCTTTCTCTCCATGTATCATTCGGAATTTTTAATCTATATGCTTTTAGCGGGCACAAAATGCATATAAATACAAAGCATGGGACCTTTGAAAAAATAATATTTTAGATAACATTTATTGTATTAATTTTTCCCCCTCGATAATTTCTCAATCAGCGACAAGTGGACATGGGAGGGAAGGGTTATTGTGCTTCAGCAGGCTATTCCGGGACTACAGATGTCGCATTTTTTCATGGTATCTTGAATATAAAAAAAAATAATGATTCCATGAATGATTAGTACATCAACGATTACCTCCCGCCTATAAGCTCCACTTGTCTCTCAATGTTTTCTCTCCTTTTTCCATCTCCATCTTTCTTTATTTTTGATTTCCTTCTAGTTCTATTTCCTTTGATTTCTCTCTGTGTTCCTCTTTTTATGTATCACTTTATTTTTCCCTCTCTCTTTCTGTTTTTTAGTTCTCTTTCTCGGTATCTCTGTTTGCTCACCTTTCTATAATCTCTTACGCTCAATCTTTCTCTCTCTAACGATGTCCTACCCACTCTCTCTGACTCTCTGTCCACCTCTCTCTCTCTCTCTCTCTCTCTCTCTCTCTCTCTCTCTCTCTCTCTCTCTCTCTCTCTCATTATCAGCTTTCCCATATACATTTAACGGTAAAAAGAAGTGGAGAGAAATACTAAAAAAAACTAAACGTTTTTACTACTCCACTGATTATATTTTCCCAGGTTGTCACGAGAATTTCTGAGGAAATGTACAAAAGTGTTCATTGTTTGCCCTGATTGGGTGGTTACCGGGTAGAATGGGCTTTCACTGACTGTGGTTTTATTTTTATTTTTTGGGGTTACAATAAAAAAGCAACTATTTTTGGTGCTGAGAACTGTAACATATGGAGCGGGCTGAATAAAAGATGGAATATTACAGGGAAATAAAAATATACTAATGACATGGTGAGTAAGCGGATTCTCAGGAGACTACGTTATAAATTGGTTACCACAAGGAAAATGACGGAGCAAAATTCAAGTGTATATATCTTCCTTATTGAGGGCCAGTGCGGAGAAGAAGAAGCAAAATAAAAAAAAATGTTTTCATAAACTAATTGAAAAGAAATATTGTCCTGATATATTTATGTAGCACCCATCCCCGAGTATGTCCCTGTACGAGTGTGGATCAATTTTGTCCCCGATATTTTTCTTTTCTTGTAGTACAAAGAATACTAATGTCCTCAATACACCGAAATAATGGGGGAGTCGGGAAAGGAATTAGGAAGGAAAATAAAGAGATTGAAGAAGGTTAGTACCACTACGTGAGTGGTGAGAGGGACGAAATTGAAAGAGATAAAGTGACAATATCAGGATTGTTTGACTATCCAACGAAAAAAGGTCCTTCTTTGTAAAGAAAACAAGTTGTGTTTTTCCAACCATTTCCGAGTCTCTCCTATCTTCCTCTCTCACTCCCTCTTTTCCTCTCTCTCTCTCTCTTTTAGGTCACTTTATACCCAACTATTGCACCAATATACTCTCACATAAACACTTTGGTTCGACCGAAAAAAAAAAACCTGAGCACATGGTTTGAGCCTCAATTCATTTCCGAGTATTGGATTCAAGTAGAAGGAGAGAGAGAGCGATAACGGCAAGGGAAGAAATATACTGAGAAAGACAGTGATACTCAGCTAGTTTGGGACCGAACGAGGAAAGGTGAAATTCAAAACAGAGAATTAAAGAGAAGCAAAAAGACGAAAGAGAGAAAAGAAGAGCATGAGACGATGAGCTCAGCTACAGAGGCAGAGAGAGAGAGGGAGCAGAAAGAACGGGGAAAAAGAGAAAGACCAGCGAAAAGAGAGAACGAGTAGAAAAAGAGACGGAGAGGAAAAGGGGGAAACGAGTAAAAAAGAGACGAGACGGAGAGGAAAAAGGGAGAACGAGTAAGAAAGATACGGAGAGGAAAAAGAGAGAAAAGGAGTGAAGATGGAAAAATAGAGTAAAAACAGGAAAAGGGAGAAAGTAAAAAGGAGTGAAAGAGAGCAGACTAAAAGAAAGAATAAAAAGAGAAAAAGATGCAGAAGAAAAAACAGAAAGAAAGACTAAAAAGAGAAAGAGATACAAAAGGAGAAAAAAGAATGCAAGAATGCAAAGAGAAAGAGAAAGAGATGCAAAAGGGGAAAACAGAAAGAAGGAATAAAAAGACAAAGAGATACAGAAGGAGAAAAGGGAGAGAAAGAAAAGGGATAAAAATAGCATGAATTAGAGGGAAAGAAGGGAGAGAAATATAAAAAGAAAGAGATTAAAGCAAAAGGAGGAAACGGAGACATAAACCTGACAGAAAAGAGAGACTTTCAGAATGAACTTTGCCACGAGTGAGTAAATATTTTGAGCCTTTAGTTATTTCACCGGTACTAGTGGATAGTTGTGATATTTTTCCTGTGCAAAAAAAAAAAAAGAAGAAAAACTCTGCTCACGAGTATCGTAGTACTTGGTTGTTATTGCATTTTACTCCTATGGCTTCTTCACTGACTCAACTCCTACTACAACTGCTGTTACCACCACTAATACTGCCTATGCAATTCACTCTCTCCCCCCCCCCCCGAAAAAAAAACTTCTGTGTTACACCAGCCAAATGGCTAAATATTGCTTTCACTTCTCCCTCTCTCTCTCTCCCTGGAAACTTGCACACTTAATTATGTCAATTGTACCACTTTCCCTACTACCACCACCATTTCCCCCATCACCGGTTTGGGGGAAGATCGTGTACATAAAATCAATAGGGAAAAAAGCATCCTAAACAGATTCCACCGGTTAAGTTGAGTGAAGTGTATCGCTCTCTCTCTTTCTGTCCTCCTCTCTCTCTCCTTCACTCTCTCTCTCTCTCTCTCTCTTTCTCTCTCTCTCTCCTCAGACTCAGATTTACGCCACTATTCCAGGAAAAAGACTTTTGATTCCATTTCGACGATCTTCTCACCGTGATGAGCACAAGTGTGCTTGCTCTGTTGTGCTTTACCACGTTACGGAATGGGGGCAGAGTTCTCTTTATGATATGTACATATATCATATGGACTTTCCTTTCTCCCCTTTTACTTCTTCTTCTGCCTTTATAATACTATCCCTTACTTTAGATGGAGTGCAAAAAAAAAAAACAATTTCATTCATTGCTATCTTTGATACGCACTGCAAGTAAATGCTATCCATGGGGCTGTGTAGCAGGTGCTTTCTCCATCAACGTACCTTTTGCCCCTTGTACTTGTGTCGAATTTCTTGGAATGTTAGTGCATTCAATTCTCCTTTTTTTATCACTCTCTCTCTCACTCTCTCTCTCTCTCTCTCTCTCTCTCTCTCTCACTCTCTCTTCTTCTTCCCTCTCCTCCTCCTCTCACCACTTTTCGCCTGATCAAATTACAAAATTGAGTTCTCTCCTCATTCAATCCTCTCCTCACTTTGATGGTAATAGATTTTTTTTTGCTTCTCTCCCCCCCCCAACCTTTTGTACTCTTTCAAGTTCGTTTGACATCAGCCTTGAGGTGAGAGAGCATGTTGATTCCATTTATTTATTTTTTATTAGCAACACCCCTTTAATGGACAGACGTTAATGCCTTTGTTACATAACTTCATTAACGACATCAGAGAGAGAGAGAGAGAGAGAGAGACAGACACAATGGACAAACACGTCCATTGATGCGGATGAGCCTTTGTGATGCATGTGTATACCTATGGAGAGTGGGGGAAAGGCAAACTTTTTAATGATTTGATGAGGCCCATAAATAAATGGGATTATTTTCACATGTATACAAAAAGAGACGATGGAGGCGGAGAAGGAGGAAAAGGGAAATCAAACATTGGATTGTGCAAAAACTTTTTTCACATCCCATTACGGGCTTAGTACCTCCGCCATATTATTTACAAATGTCAGGAACCATTGTAGGTATACATACGTTAGGTATGGAAATCTCTAATAATTGTAGGGAAAAGTAAATAATTCCATGATTGAAATGATGTTCCCTCACAGGGACGGATGTACATGATAAGTTACCTGGCACAGTTTGTACAGAACCAATCAAATCTTCCCCTTTTTCTCCCGGTTATACGCTTTGGAGTTGTTTTTTGTCCTCCTTCCGACGGGAGTTTTAATGTTCCTTGCTGCCACCCAGAAAAATGAGGGAGGAATAGCCATGGCTTGCATAATTTTTACAGCTCTTGATAAAGTTCTAATTTGTATAATGAAGTGTGGGAAGACTGAGGGGGAAAAGTCCATCAGAAAAAAAGGGTTTGGATAAGGAAAAATGTAGAAAAACAAATTCTTCATGTGTTACTAATGGTGAGAGGAGCTTTGGAGCATGAGAGAAAAAAAGTTTCATAGCAAAGTATTCTCTCTCTCTCTCTCTCACTCTCCTTCTTGGTCTCTGTTTTTTTTCTGTACGGATGTCTCTTCTGTCTTAAATGAATTTACCTTTCTCCCTTTTTTGTCTCTCTCTGTCACTTTTTTATTTTCTTCCTATCCTTTTCTCTCATTTCTTCTGTTTCATTTTTCTGTTCTTCTGTTTCTCTCATTTTCTCTTTCTTTTGCTATTTTCTCTCTCTCTCTCTCATTTTCTCTCTTTCTTTTGCTATTTTCTCTCTCTCATTTTCTCTCTTTCCTTTGCTATTTTCTCTCTCTTATTTTCTCTCTTTCCTTTGCTATTTCTCTCTCTCATTTTCTCCCTTTCCTTTGCTATTTTTTCTCTCTCATTTTCTCTCTTTCCTTTGCTATTTTTTCTCTCTCTCATTTTCTCTCTTTCTTTTGCTTTTTTCTCTCGCTCTCATTTTCTCTCTTTCTTTTGCTTTTTTCTCTCTTTCTTCATTTCCATCTCTATTAGTGTCTTTTCCCATCTTTCTCTCTCTTTCTCCGTCTTCCCCCCAGATCCAAAGAGTGAGCTCATAAAAGTGCGTGGTGACTGTACACACATACTACAAGCCGTTTGTGTGTAGATAATTTTTTTTAACTACATTCGCTTGACTTGTTCCATATTGTAAAAGGGAAGTCATACAAGTGTAAATTTGTTAGTATATTACGCCCCGTGAAAAAAAAAAATTGGGTACTGAAATGGAAAATGAATAGAGAGCTTTCACTCCAAATAATTTATTACCAAAAAAAGTTTCCAATTACAAAATATTTCCTTTTTGGAGTAAAACTTTTTTTTTCTCCCCGGTCTTTTTCCAGATAAAGAAATTTTTTTACTTCTATTTAGTGGAAGTAAACAAATTTTATACCTTTCCCTTTGATTACAAAGATGTTCCATGTGCTCCAGCCTCCCTCCTCTCCCTGGTGGATGTAGGAGATATGATCCTTACATATGATGTTTTTACACATATTGAAAAAATGCTGTTTGTTGTAAACTTTTTTTTTTCTTACAGGAGAATAATGATAATCAGAGGAAAGAGGAAGGAGATAAGGGTAAAAAAGGCTCTGTAGCTTCTTTTTACACATGACATTCTTCCCCTTAGCTCTCCTTCCTTGTCTTGTAACTATTTATACGGGAGAGGGGGAGAGGAAATGTATACGTATGCACGGAGGAAATATAGTTATAAGTTGATGGAACAAAAAAATACAAGAACAACCAAAATTTGCCCACTATAGATACATGTATATATGTACATATGAGGTTGAAGCTTTTTTATTTGCTCTAATCTCTTGTTTGGCCTCTATAGAAACATATGAAATGAGCAGCCTGGAGGAAAACTAGTCAAAAGTCAAACAAATTTGTATGCATTGACAAGGAAATGCCAGTGGAGAGAATGTGTGTGCATTTTTTCTGGGATATACATATATACATATGTATTATCACCAACTCCCTCCTGTCTAGTAGCTTCTTTTTTTTTGACTGTATAAATACTCTTGTACTAAAAAGTGTATTTAAAACTTTTTTTTTACCCCGGTACAAAAACCTCCACGTATATAGCCATGCAGTGTATGGGTGAAATGCTCTGTGGCGGACTCACTAGAGAGAGAGAGAGAGCTAAAGGAAGAGAGTGAGAGACAAGAGAGAGACAGAGAGCGATAGAAAGAGAGAAATAGAGAGAACTGTGTGAGGATTTTTTTTTTTTTTGAAACATAAAATTTTACATTGAAGAGGCATAGACAGAGAGAACGTTACAATTTATAACCTCCTCCCATTTGAAAAAAATAACTCCTGTTTTTCACTGTTCTATCTTTGGACGGATGGGATATAACGCCCTGTATGTATACAACCCCTCATACTCACTGGGCATTTTGAAGGTAAAATGTGGAGATAAATATGTGTATAAAGAAAAAAAAAATTTTTTTAGGAGAGAGAAAAGTTGGAACGGGAAAGATTTTTTTCTCTCTCTCTCTACTGTATATGAAAATCTTCATATATTTTTGTGCACACAAAGTAGTCTCTTAAATCAAATTACGATTCCCAAAGCCATTTACTCCCGTCTATATAGCTTCTAACCATTTTTATGGTCCCAACCACGAGTTGTATAGTGGGGAAGGTGGTCCAATCTTTCCCTTTGCGGAAATATTACATATAAGATAAAAGTTATTTATACTATAGTATAGTCTTTCCAATCATGGGAAAAGTTGATTTCACTTGATTTACTAATCATTTTAACATTCGTCCATTCTTGTTTTTATTCTTTCTCTCTACCTCTCCCTGTGCTTGCAAAGTAAGTACGAATGTAGCTCTCTTATGACTCAAAAACCAGCGAGAAAAAGTGAGGGAACGAAAGAGACGGGATATGGAGTACGAGAGACAGAGAGAGAGAAATAAAGTGAACAACCGAGAAAGAGAAAAAAATCAAGAAAATACAGAGGGAAAAATCAAGAAAATACAGAGAGAAACAGAGAGAAAGAGACAGAAAGGGAGAGAGAAAGAGAGAAAAGGGGAGAAGGAGAGAGGGAAAGAGAGAATCTCCAAAGGCTGCAGCATGTTATCGTTCTTCGTTTATTTTTGTTTGATTCTGTTTTTTTATACAAATTACATTATACATACACATTCTCAGTTTTTTTGCACAGTAGTTTCAGCACAGAATGGCTCCCAAGTTTTGTGTGTTATACATGTATTTAGAAGAAGAAAATGAGGGATTTTGCCCCAATAAGTTTCCTCTCAGGCAGAAAAAGAGAGGAAAAGGAGAAGACATGTATTTGGTGGTGAAATATGAGGAGTTGTGCGCACGTAAATAAGAAGGGATGAATAAATTAATAATAATGGGAACATGCTTTCTACTGTGTAATACTCAAGTCCTATTTTTTTTTAGTAAGAAAGCCAATGTATGCAAAAATCATCATCAACCTCACGCCTCCTCCTCCCCTTTTTGGAGTGCAGGGCTTTTATAGCATTTATTAGAGTCGTTTCACACGTCCTTATAGTTTACACAGTTGGTTGGTGATGAAAAGTAAAGAGTATCAACCCTGATTGTCGTGTCAAAGGAAGAGTAATTACGGGGATCGACAAAACGCTTAGAAATGTATAATTTCCTTCCAGCCTGTCCGCACCCTCCTTCTGTCTCTCTCTCTCTCTCTCTCTCTCTCTTTCTCTCTTTAACTCCCTGTTTAATTCATGATACAGAGCTTGTCCAGATTCTGATTCATCCTTGTTTTCCAGAATGTACAGCCCACATACGCCATAAGAAGGGAAGAAGGCACATAACATTTCATCTTCACGTTATAATGCCCCCGTGTTTGGTGGGGCTTTACACCATGCATTCATTTGAATATATACCCTATGGATTCTCAAGATATACATATATGGGAGCACTCCAAGTGTGTTATAGATATAGAACTATACGTGGAACTCCGGGGTGTGAATGGCACCCGTCAACCATTCTTTCCTTATAATAATGATGGCTTCTCTGTCGTCACACAGAAAGGCTGTGGCGTATATAAATCCAAGGCGGAGGGCAAGGAGAGGAGCTTTTGTCTCTTTCTCCCTCCTTCCCTTTCTCCTTCTATTTCTTTTCCCGTGTGTCGCTTTGTCTCTCTATTCCCTTCATATTACTCTTTATTTTGGTGTACTCTCCATTTTGATCATTTTGTATTTCTCTTTCTTCTTTTCAACCATCTCTGTCTCGTCACATTCTCTCTCCTTCTTTCTCTTTTTTCTTGACTATCCCTCTTTCTCTCCCTTCGCCTTTGACGCTCAAAATTATTTTTCTCTCAAATTGCCCTCTCCCTTCGCTATTTGTCTCTCTCTTTCTTGTCTCTCCCTCATTTGTCTCTCTCTTTCTTGTCTCTCCCTCATTTGTCTTTCTATTTGTTGTTCTCTCCCTCATTTGCTCTCTGTTTCTTGTCTCTCCCTCATTTGTCTCTCTGTTTCTTGTCTCTCCCTCATTTGCTCTCTGTTTCTTGTCTCTCCCTCATTTGTCTCTCTCTTTCTTGTCTCTCCCTCATTTGTCTCTCTCTTTCTTGTCTCTCCCTCATTTGTCTTTCTATTTG
>JAQGBT010005035.1:0-15150 GCA_034698585.1 Disparrhopalites patrizii
ACAGAGAAAGAGATCGATAGAAATGGAGAGAGAAAGTGACAGAGAAAGAGAGACAACGAGAACGAGAAAGAGAGACAACGAGAACGAGAAAGAGAGACAACGAGAACGAGAAAGAGAGACAACGAGAACGAGAAAGAGAAAGACAACAGACAGGGAAATAAAAAGACAGGAAGAGGGAAAGAGAGAGAGAGAAGGGCAGAGAGAGAAATAGAGAGAGAAGAGCAGAGAGAGAAATAGAGAGAGAAGAACAGAGAGAGAAATAGAGAGAGAGAGAAGGACAGAGAGAGAAATAGAGAGAGAAGAACAGAGAGAGAAAAGGAGAGAGAAATAGAGAGAAAAGGAGAGAGAAATAAAGAGAAAAGGAGAGAGGAATAGAGAGAAAAGGAAAGAGAAATAAAGAGAAAAGGAGAGAGGAATAGAGACAAAAGGAAAGAGAAATAGAGAGAAAAGGAGAGAGAAATAGAGAGAAAAGGAGAGAGAAAAGGAGAGAGAAATAGAGAGAAAAGAAGAGAGAAAAGGAGAGAGAAATAGAGAGAAAAGGAGAGAGAAAAGGAGAGAGAAATAGAGAGAAGGCTTGTTTCAATGGCTGGGCATAGACTGGGTGCAAGCAATAATAACTTGAGCTCACCAAGGCTTTAAATATTTAAAACATTTCGAACACTAATTAGGATTCCAAATCGACACACAGATACACGTAAAGGATAAATGCAGTTAGGTTGTATCGTATCCTTAAAAGTATATTGTAAGGCTTCTCACACTCCCCTCGTAATGATTTAAAGTACGTGGAAATCCATGCGTCTACATAAATATATAGCTATACATACGTGCAAACGTGTGTATGCATATATGCATGCACCCAAGCACTTGTTACAAGGAGCACATGCACAAGGCAATAACTCTTGTGCTACTGTTATGACATCACAATTGCATTCTTCGTACATCATGTTGAGGATGTTGATGTGCATATGCACGTTATTCTTTTCCCCATTGAGGAATATGAATACGTCTTGCATAGCGTTCTGGCACACGTTGAGGCATTATGATAGTACTAGGAGCAGTAGTCGTTTGTAGGTGTCTTTTTTATTATTAATCTTCCCATTTTCTTACTCGCCCCCTGAAACGCTACCCTCTTGGAAGGGAGCAGTGAACGTGTAAAAAAAAAAATTAGGTGATGTATACCATATGTATCTGTATTATAAATACACTTATATATGTGCAATTTTAGGTTTTGATGGCCTCAGCCAATTTTTTCACGGGCTTCTTGCACCATTCCTGACACTGCTGTTAATGCCTTTTTTTCTGTCTGGTCTGGTGAGAGTAGGGGAGATTTGTTTTTTTGATGCTATTATTTTTATTTATTTTATTTTTTTGTGTTTTCCTTTGAGCCAACACCTCTCCGTGTTTTGGTTGACACCGTTTTCTATAATCGTTTGTCTGGCTGTTTTTTTTGCTCCGACTCAATCTGTTCCATTCATATTATGTACCTTGCAATTGTTTTTATTTTGGTATAACTCTGCGCAATATCTTATCGTTGTGCTCTCCCATGAGAGAGATTGCTCTCATTTATTTTAATTTGGAGGAAAGCTCCCAGGTCATTTTTGGACCCCGTGACTCCCGAATAAATTCTTTGCACACTCCTGCCAAAGTACTTTGACCGAAATGAATCTAGGATGACGGAGACCTTTTTTTTTGTTTCATGGTTCGAATTTGCCACAGCTCCATCTGGTCTTTGGTACTTCCATAAGATTTTATTTTGGTGAGGAAATAGAAATTATTCTGACCTCCAGGAAGTTGCCAGTGACATGATCTTGTATAATTACGTGTATTTGCAATGTAAAGCGGATATTAAAAATAATCCTCTAAGAAAAGCCTTTCAAACCTTCTGACCCTCCTTGTCCCTTCTCTTTTCTGTCTTTTAACAGGAGCATTTATTTAAAAAAGAAGTGTAGAGAGAGAGAGAGAGAGAGAGGATTTTTTTATCCACATTTATTTCACTTCTTTTGTTAGGCCGCCTCAAGAAGGAGAATGCAACATCGTCTTTTGTTGATGTTGCTCTTGCTTTTATAAATTGCCCCTACTTAAATATGTGTCAATACCTCTTTTGTGGAGTTGTTTCCCTCTCATTTTTCTCTTAAAAAAACAAAAAAAAAAATCGTATACCTCAAACAAATACATGCGTTTTTCCCTTCATATTATTATTAATCCTTTTTACTAGATTACCCAAGAACAAAGCAGAGGAATATACCAGAAGAAGAAAGAACAATCTGAAGATTTCATTTTTTGTTTTAAAAAGCTTTTGTCGTACTCTTCTAATAATATTATATACACATTCATTTTTTTAACCCCCTTGTTGAAAGAAAAACTGTGAGCACTTAGCACACTTTGAGAGATCTTGAACCTTACGTTGTCTTTCATCTTGTAGTAGTAGTACCTCTCTCATTATTTTAAATACTCTAAAAACAAACGTTTTTTTTTTCTGACTGAAAAAAAAAAAGAACATTCGTCTTCCATAGAGATTTGCTGCAACCCTCATTTTTTTTCAATATTGCACACTACTGCCTAAAGTCCTATGCAATTGCATAGGTGAAAAAAAAATCCCAACAATTTTTAATCCTTCGTATACACACACACACATTTTGATGAAGTAATAATAAGCCATGTTCAATTCTTTGTACGTGTTGTACGTTACACACACCTTTACATATGTATTTATGTGGTATACTATGTCTTTTTCCACCCATTTTTTGGAAGACTCTTTCCATACACTCTATTAAGGTGCGAGCAGTTTTTTTTTTAACAAGAAAAAAAAATTAGTATATGATTATAATTGTATAAGCACATGCGTAAGTTAATACGCGGTGAGTGGAAAGTTTTGCTTCTACACACTTGGTTAACTTGGCTCTTTGTCTTAAGATTATCATTATTATGGTAGATCGTATATAGTTTGCCCCTTCAATGCATCTAAATCTCCTTCTTGTACTATTAACTCTCTATTGCGAATATTCCCCCCCCTCCCATTCTCCCCTTCTTACCACTTAAAGGAAAAGGTGAGGGTATCTTCTGCAACCAGAATATGATAGATGTGTATTACAAATGGATTTATTACAATTTTTGCAACATATTCCCTTATTGCCTTAATACTAAACACACTCCAACGTTTACTTGGTCTTCAATCGTCTAACGAATAGATTCGGACCAGATTTTTAAAATACATAGGTACATATATTGTAATATCGTATGATGTCAAGAGTTATTTGCTCTACGTAAGAAACCCAGACATGAGGTTATAGACAAACCCTTTCAAGCACTCATCTAATTCTTGTATAACTTGGTACATTCATTTAAAAAGATGCTGAATGGGCTATTTACAGGGGGAAATTAGAATGGACTGCTAGGTGACATTCACTGCGATCTTATACAACCAAAACAGAACAAATGTATACCTACGTATACATATGTACTTGTACAGACTACAAATGCATAAACATGGGCAGATGAATAAGTGTATTGAACTTATGATTTGTGAATTTGGAATTCGTACTGTATATCGTATTTAAATTTTAGGGGTAGAAATAACCTCAACTAATTCTCCTCTTTGCCGGCCCTGGCATTTCTTGGACAACAAGAACACCAAAAAAATTTTTTGGTTCCAATGGTGTAATCCTAGAAGAATGCCGACCACGCCGGTCCGATCTAGTTAAAAGCAGTGCGTATTTTAACTATGCAAACAAGAGCAATTAAGTAGTTTGCGTGCTCACACATTCATTTCCCCCCAAACAAATAAAGAATTGGGCATAAACGGACTGGACTCCCTTTATTTTTGTTCATAGTAAAATGCGGATGTTCCCGTTATACAAACATTTGAGCACAGTCCCAGTAATCAGGGAGTAAATTGGTGGCAAAAATGCTACAGCTTAAGCATTACATTATACATACATAGGTGGGGAGGTAAATAAATGATTTAAAGTTCCCGTAATTAGTTAATTGTGTGATTAATACTACAACCTCTTTTAACAAATATCCGCACCATTTACTACTTATGTATGTGTGTTAGCAGTTTGAAGGGGAAGAAAAAAAAACTAGTTTGCTCCTATTTAAAACTAATATGCACAATGTGTTTTGTTTGTAAAATGTTCACTTATGCATGAATGCATGCATACTGGGGACTGTTTGCATCTTTAAGTAATTATAATGGGCTCTAATGAGCACTTGTGTATACATTTCTGTGTCTATATGCCTTTTTATCCTAAATTGCATTATAGGATCCCTCTCATGTATAAGATATTCCTCCCTGTCCCTCCCCATTAACTTACTTGAGCTTCTGTGAGTTCCTCGGGAAGAATGGGTGGAAAACCTTTAGAAAAATATGCCCAAGGAATATATGCAGTCCTTCTGAATGATCCATGAAACCATTTTTCTTCTTATTTTCCTTTTAAAGTATATAATAATGATAATTATTGTAATAACAATTCCCCTTCCATATGGAAATTCGATGATGCATTCAAAACAAAAATGTATTTTATACTTCCTTTCACACGCAAAGCTCCAATTATTATTATATTAACATTAATAATAATGCTTTGTAAACTCTTTTTTTTTTGCTCCTTCTCCTGCACTACCACACACTTTCCCACTGTCAGACTTATATAGGCATGGATTTTTCAATGGAGAAAAAAAAAATCCAAACAAAGAAAAATATCCTACCGTGTGATGTGTGTATAAGCACTCACACAAGCACACACATGTCTATATGTATATTAATGACTACCCATAAACGTCTTTTGGGTGCAAACTTTTGTAGACATAACGTAACAACCCGATTGCAAATGAGAACCTTCTCATTTCCGGCTTCCCTCCTCCCGCAATCATCTCTGTACTCCTCCTCCTCTATACATAATGTCTCCGTTTGCTAATTGCTCCTTATGCTCCTCCGGCAATTACATGGATATCGTACCCTTGTTCTGATTTTTCTCTCATTTTCCCCCCAATATGTATATACTGATCCATTTTCTTTTTGGTCCATTTTCCTGAGCGTATACCCTCAATTGTATGGGAATTGCTTGGAAAAGAGGCTGTAGTCGGGAAAAAATGGAAATATTTTCTGGGAAGGAAAGCAATGTTTTGAAATTCATGGGAGGAAGAAAGTATATTCATGGTTAGAAATGGAGGCAAAGAAATCTCTAAGGGTCACCACCCTTTCTCTCTCTGTCTCGCTCTCTGTCTCTAAGTTTACGTCGGGAAATCATGACCTGAAAATTTATGTACGGTGTAATTATCTGAGTAGAGCAAATAAGCTTATTAACGCTCTAAGCTCCTTCGCCTTTAACTGGAAGGAGGAGATGGGGATGAGAGGGGGGAGAAAGAGAGAGACACAGGGAGAAATAGAGAGAGCCAGAGAGAGAAAGGGAGAAAGAGAGAGACAGGGAGAAAGAGAGAGAAAGGGAGATAGAGAGAGAAAGGGAGAAAGAGAGAGAAAGGGAGAAAGAGAGAGACAGGGAGAAAGAGAGAGAAAGGGAGTAAGAGAGAGAAAGGGAGAAAGAGAGAGACAGGGAGAAAGAGAGAGAAAGGGAGAAAGAGAGAGACAGGGAGAAAGAGAGAGAAAGGGAGTAAGAGGGAGAAAGAGAGAGAAAGAGGGAGAAATAGAGAGAGAGAGAGAGAAAGAGAGATAGGAGGATTTTGAGAGACCGGCAGACTCTCAGGTGCAGTTAGTTGTCATTATTGGGTGAGAAGAAGCACTGCATATCTATGTAAATGATTCTAAACATGTACACAAACTGTTCAAGATAGACAAAAAATGAATTGGACTGGTACTGGCAATCATAAGAGAGAGAGAGAGAGAGAGAGAAGCTGATATAAAGCTTTAGAGGGAATAAATAAAATTATATATACAAATAGGAAATTGGTTTAGTAATGGCCCCACCATTTACTGGAGCACACATAGTAGTAGTAGTGGTGCTGGTGGTGAAAAACTGACGAAGAGCAAAGGTAAAAAAAAAGATTTGCGGTAGTAAAATCTTTTGTGGCTATACACTTCTTTACTAGCAGCTTGGTATGGCCTGTGGTAAAATAATTTAGCATTCCAAACAGGCAATTTTTCACAATCTGTCATATACTAAAATTTGATTGGCATTCGGTAGTTTAGAATATTACAAGTTTTCCTCATAAAGAAGTCGTCAGTGAGCTCACCAGCTCCAAAGTGAAAGAAAATCCATTTGAGAGCACGTCATTTGATCATCATCATCATCCTTTATACCATCATCATTTGCAGGAGCCACACCAAGTCACCATTTAACCATGGGAGAAACATGTGTATAACATACTATAGTCGTCTCCTACATGGCAAAGGTCTTGGGTCTTTGCTTGGCCTGATCTTCAAAGGGGTTGATGGAAGTGAGGGAAAGGGAGCAAGTGTTAATAAAAAGTTAAAGGTTCTCACTCGGGTCAGTCAGTCTTTTAAAGCAACATTTTGTTAAGGAAGAGCGGGGCGAGAGAGAGAAAGATGAAAAGAGAAAGATACCATCTTTTTCAGGAATATATACGCGCATATAAGAAGAGATTTTTTTTTTCGCCGTATTCCTATTGACAATCAAAGGGATAAAGAAAGGGCTACTTATGTACGTGAATTAGTTTACATGTACTTATGCTAAGTGAGAGTAATACATCCAACCTGCTGCCGCTGTTAAGCCTCTCCGAGAAAAAAAAAACCTATAAAGTAATATTAAGTAGCTACAAATTTTTATGTAGGAATAATAATTTTCGCCCAAAGTAATATAACAGGTAATTACAATTATTGGAATTGTTAACTACCGTCTGTGGAAGGAGGGGAGAAGGGGGTAAGTTGAGTGAAAAATATCCCTACTTGGGAGACATGCCTATGCTCACCACGTAGTCCCACCAAATACCTGTTGCTCTCCAATGATGAGTGAGTGGCTTGTAAAATATTTATCACATTCATCATTATCAGCTTGGGTGCACTCTTCATCGTCATTACGAAAGTATATATTTAGTGGGTTGTTTTCAAATGGAAATTAAGGATTTATAAGAAAAATCTCCAGTGGGGATGACATTTGGAGTGATTTCTAATGTGAGTGTGAAGGTATTTTTTTTGTGTTTTTTTTTGTGGATGGAATGACAGGGTATAATCATTACTATTAGTCACAAAGGTAATTCATACTCTCGATTCCGATTTGCAAGTAAAGGGTAAAACCTCCTCCCCACTCTTTGGAGGATCCTCTTCCATATTCATTGGGTGGGTGGGGAGGGACAAAGAATAAATTGATTCCCAACTGTTTCCTTTGATCGCAAAACTTTCTTTATTTCCCCCGTTGTGATCCGAACCCAGAGGATTAGCATACTGGGAGGGGTTCAGGGAGGTGATGAGTCTGCTTATTGTCCTCCCTGACTCTTGTAATAGCTCATAACTGCTGGAAATGATTGACTGGACCCACGAATAAATCGTGAGGGAGAAGAGTGTCTCATCACAATATTTATCTTCCTCTGAAGAATCTCTTCCTTTCCATCTTGTTCGGTTTTAGACGCCTGGGATTTTTTCATGGCTCAAGACTTTAAATACCAAACTTTTACATGTGTACGTTGCATTTTTGTCAGGGGAATGAGAGGAGACAGGAAGAGAGAGAGAGAGAGAGAGAGAAAAGAGATGGAGAATGGAAAGCGAGATGAATGTGAGAATAATAATACATGCCCATATTAATCTCATTTGCATGAGGCCGTGCGACCATTGTTTACAAAGCTGAAATAAGGAAACTATCCATCGGCTCCCCTGAGAAAGCAATGCTGAGTCATTCTGTGTACAGATTTCATATTTTAGTATGGTGTTAGTGAGACTAAGGGTGCTGAGTTGGTCTGGACCACCTCATAAATTATCCAGACTTATATTATCTCATTCTCATTTTTATCACCCCCGTCTTCCCCTACTTCCCCCACAATCTCAGCTCACAATTCAATTGGTGAGCAGGTGGATGTGGCGGGGAGATTATCCGCACACAAATCACACCCTCTCTGTGTCAATTTCCTCCACAATTCATTCATACATAATATTAAATGAAGAAAAAAAATTCATGCAGAGTGATGATTGCTTCTTGAGCGGGAGGGTGTGAGGTACACGGGAGGAGTTGCAGAAAGGTAGAGGAAAAGGAAGGTGGATAGAGAAGGACAAAGAGAGATACAAGGAGAAAAGAGAAATAAATCGAGAGAGATAAGAAAGAAATAAAATAAGAAAGACGTAAGCGAAGCAAAGAAATAGGGACAAAAACGAGAAAGAGACAGAGAAAAAATGGAGAGAGGCAGAATAGAGGAAGAAACAAAGAAAGAAAAGAGGAAGAAATAAAGAAATAAAGGAGGTAGATATAAAGAGAGAGAAAATGGAGAGAGAGAAAAGAGGAAGAAATAAAGGAGGTAGATATAAAGAGAGAAAAAATGGAGAGAGAAAAGAGGAAGAAATAAAGAGAGAAAAATGGAGAGAGAGAAAAGAGGAAGAAATAAAGAGAGAGAAATGGAGAGAGAGAGAAAAGAGAAAGAAGTAGAGAAAAATGAAGACAGAGAAGAGAGAGAAAAGAGAAAGAAGTAGAGAAAAATGGAGACAGAGAAGAGAGAGAAAAGAGAAAGAAGTAGAGAAAAATGAAGACAGAGAAGAGAGTAAAAATGGAGAGAGAGAGTAAAAATGAAGACAGAGAAGAGAGAAAAAAGAGAGAGAGAGTAAAAATGAAGACAGAGAAGAGAAAAAAAAGAGAGAGAGAGTAAAAATGAAGACAGAGAAGAGAGAAAAAAGAGAGATAGAGAAAGATTTTACAGAGGAAGAAATCGTAATTTGTGCGAGTGATTATTATTTCCGCAGCAGTCTATATGTATGTATGTATTATATGTACCTTACCTAGGATTTTAGTCATTAAAGATCCGTCCCAGCGTATCATTACGTAATAAAAGGAATGCTCTGGGACACAAAAGGAAAATAAAGTATGACCAGCTCATGCTCCTACAGCTCATCCTACTACTCACTACATGTTATATACCAGCCCCTCGGCTTTTCGATTCCGGTGTGATCATAAGTGTATGAAATTACCATTTGTACGAAATTCTATCATCTTGATTTTATTACTCCCATTGGGGATGAGTGAGTGATTGAGTGAGGGAGATGGGGGACTGAAGGTTAAAAGAAATTCTTGACACATAGCATAATAGCCGTCGTCCTACTCATACCATACGCACATATACACACGTACGCACTAGATTTGAATCTCGCCGTTGGAACCATTATTTTTCCTTTTTACAACTTTATACCAGTACCTTGACTGGATTTTTTACACGTAGTATCTACTCACATTTCATCTTAATTACTTTTATTTCTTTCTTAATCCCTCCTCTAACCTTAGTTATTGAGTTTATGTCCGGGCACAGACACAAAATCCACACTTTTATGATCCACGGAGACTCGCTCCTTAGCTGGCCGGATCTGAGATGAACAAATCCCATCTATGCTGAGAGAAACGTAGTGACATAATTCAAAGTGTAGTGAAGAACAAGAAGTATAAACGGAGAGAGAAAGTGAAAGGAGAGAAATACAAAAACACAGAAAGAGACGATTGTGAGCACAACCAAGAGGAAGTCAAGAAAAAAAATCTGCAAAGAGACAAGCCGAAGACAAGAGAAACAGAGAGAAAGAGCAAATTAGATACTTACAAAATGGCATAGAATTAGAAATTAAGAGAGAAAAATAGATAGAGAAAACGAGAGAAAGAGAATAAAGTGGGTAGAGAAAGACAGAGACAGTTAGACGAAGACAAAACAGAGAGAAATTAAGAGGAAATTCCAGAGCAATTGCCAGACGAACAGAGAAATTGAGAGAGAGAGAGTGAAAACCAGAGAAATAAGTAAAGAAGCAAAATAGAAGAGGAAACACAGAGAGAAATAGTAAACAAGGTGAGAGAGAAAGAGACAAAGAAATGTTTAGAGAAAGAAATAAGAAAAAATTGAGAGGAAGTGAGAAATTGAGAGAAACAGATTGAAGGAGAGAAATTAAGATAAATTGAGAGATGAGAGAAATTGGGAGAGGACAACAATTTCAGAGAGAGTGAGAGATTTAGATAAAGAAAGTGGTAGACGGAGAGAGAGAAATGTGTAGAGAAAGAAAGAGAAACTGAGAGAGATGGAGAGAAAGTGAAAGAAAGAGAGAAAATGTGAGAGATGGAGAGAAAGTGAAAGAAAGAGAGAAATGTTTAGAGAAAGAAAGAGAAATTCAGATAAATTGAGAAAGAAATTTAGAGAAACTGAGAAAGAAATTTAGAGAAACTGAGAGAGAAATGTGTATAGAAAGAAAAAGAGAAGCTGAGAGAAAGAAAGACATTGAGATAATAACAGAGAAAAATAAGTAGAGAAAGAGAAATTGAGAGGGATGGAGAGAAAAAAGGGAAAGAGAGCTACCATGCCATGAAACATTCACCTGAGCTAAAACTTTGTCATGCACCCCATTAAACACACAAGTCTCTCTCGAGGGGGAAACAATATTGTAAAAATTCGCCTCTGCTTGGCATCCTCCCACTTCATTGGTTAGACAGGTACTCTTGAGCACAAAAAAAAAATCTTGTAAAAATTTTTGCTCCTGGAGGGGCTCTTTCATCTCATATTCGGACAACTCACTTGAGACAAGGAGCATCCACATGTGTATTGTGTGTACATCTGCCTGTTCCTGTGTAGTAATGGTGGTGGAATTGTCAGGGAAAAGTAAACAACACTCATGAGCAACTTATTAGACCTATCACCCCCAAGATTTCACGTATACACAATCCACAATGGAGATTTCACACTGTGAACACATCCTTTTGTCTCATGTAACTCCATCTACACAAGCTAGAGTGGGGAGTTAATCCAAATCGGCAATTACATGGAAAAGTATGAGGATGTGCTAATGCATGTGTGCATCTTACATTGAACGTCTGTATATATTTCTGTAGTATCTTGCCCTTTTTCTTTCACGATCCTCACATCAACCTCTTTCCCCTGGCAGCTCTCCGCTATGATCGGTGGAAAGTTCGCAGAAGGCCGGAGTGAGAGAAGACGATGGAGAGGAGGAGAAGTTGAAGAGAGGAAAAAAAAAGCTTCTCCTTCGATTATAACTGTCTTCTCATAAAAATTATATATTAATAAGGGAAGGTGGTGGTCTGGGAAGTGGGGAGGGTGGAATTGTAATCAAAGATTGACTGCATAATTTAATTAAAACGGTCTTGTGAGTGCACCTCACGGTAATGAATTATTAGCGTCGTCTATTTAGACATTAAATGCAAGGCGCAGTGGGCAAACATTCAATTAATATGCATGCTCCCTCACGCGATCACCGCCGTCCGTCCTACGCACCTTGAGAGATCCAATGTACTGAGACGTACATATATTCAAAAAAAAAATTATGTACTTGAGGAGTTCTTCAGGTTACTCTTGTACACCTTCCATTGAAGCTAAAAAAAAATTACCAGAAGGTATGCGAACGACCATTTCTATTATTGTTACCATTACAGTTGCCCGCTACTTATTCGGGTTTATAACCCCGGAAATAATGGGATTTCCACGGAGCAATAAGCACTGAGAATGACCACGGCACCAAAGATTTATGAGCTGAGTACGTGCTTTTTTTTTTGATATCGCACACTCTATACGACATTGTAAAATTTGGGTATATACACTATACATCACATGTTTAGGCTAGTACAGGCTGTTATCAAAAATATGTCATACTATACAATGAATTTTTTTTAATATTAATTTCTAGATTGTTTTTATTATATATTTTTTTCTCTCAGTATCCCTTTCCAAAAAAAAATTCTCCAATTACTATGTCTGATTTGATCTGCTCATCGTCAGCATGGCGGGGATTGAGAGGAGTGAAGGTAAGCAGGGTTATTTATCAATATTACAAATTTTTATTGGTAATGCTAACACTAGTTAATGATGACATTTATCAAAGTCCGTGGCAGGAGTCCATAGGCTCTTTTTTCTCCCTTTCTTACTCTTCTCTTTATAGTGCTTAATTAAACTTGCATTTTTATACATATTCTAATTTATTACTTCATGGGCTACAAGTGTCTCATTATTTTATTAACATTGGGGCAAGTTCCAATTTACGGTCCTCACGTCTCACACTGCCAGTGGGAGAGAGATGGAGATATTGGAAGAAAGGAGAGGGAGGGAGGCAGAGGAACCGAAAGACAGAGAGAGAGATATTAAAAGAGAGATATTGAGAGAGAGATAATGGAAGGTAAAAAAAACAATCCATGAAAGACAAAGATGAAAGGGACGAAAAAGAAAAGAGAAATTGTCGACAGCCCTTGAAGACATGACAGTTGCGAATGCCCAGTTAATTTAGATATTCCTTTAGAGCTTCCCCCCAACCTCCCTCAAAATATTACTTTGCACGGGAAGAATACTATATCGTCGTTGATAAAATCAATGATTCGTTTAAAAGTTGCGAAACCAAAAAGTACCAGAGAAAAAAATACAAAAATGGGAAGGGAAATATACTTGACTTTGTCCATAGGAGACCAGTTTGGCTTAGGTAGGAATAAATCATGGGGTTACATTTATTGACTACTGATGCATTTATTAAGAAAAAATCCGGCAGATTTCCCCCTTATACATGAATTTCAAGCCGAAGTCAAGGTGTTGCCTTCAGGACAGCCAAGAAAGCGACGAAGAAGGAAGAACGACTCCTCCTTGCATACACTGATTATTTCAAAACAATAAACACTCTTTTCTCTCCCCTCTCCTTTTATAAACCATATATCTCCTCCGTGAATTTTTTTCCCCCACAAACCCTCATCCTTACATCCTTTTTTTCTTTCTTGAGGTAATATGCAATGTGATAAATTTTGAGGATCTTCCATAAAAAAGAGTTGTGAGTAAAGTCTTGGTTACGTAAAAAAAAACATTGTAATCTCTATCCACACCAAGAGGAGGATGTTGTCTGAAACCACCCCAGTGGCTACAGCTAAGGTAATATGGAAGGAAGTGAAATGAATGACATCATATTCTTCTACACCTTTGGTCGTAACAACATTTTTTTTTCTCAAAAAAAAAAAAAAAAACCAGAGAAAGAAGTGAGAAAAAAAATAGACAATGGCATCAACTCTTGAAATTATTACGACAAAAGATCCATGGAAAGATGGTTTAGCCCAGCCGACATCCACCTCCTATTTTCAAGGGGTTATCCATCCAATGAGCAGTCACTTCTCCGTATAGGATTCGCAATGTAAATTATATTTATTGGCCCTGTCACCTGAAAGTAGTAGTAGAATTGAGGGGAAAACAAAGGAAACAATTCCTTGAGGCTTCAGACGATTTATACAATGGAAGTGAGAAGGGCCAATAAATATATTAGTACACATACGTACACATATACACATATGCATGTATTATATATGTACATATGTATGTGGAAAAATCAAAATGTGAGGTTTCATTATGGTTCTTTTTACTACACCGTATATTTTGTGGTTCTTTCGCCAAATGCCAAAGGAATACATTTTATTCCGTCTTCTCTCCTCCAATGTTCCTCCAGGGTATTTAAAGAGGGACACATCATGGAGGAAGTAATACTTGTTATGTGTAGTAACCATGGGATCATTAGGGTTACCAAGTCAAGCCACTTGGACACGTAAGTCCATGGTTGCTAGCCCAAACCATGTGGAAGACGACGTGTGGACGGAGGAAGTGAAACGTTTAAGGAAAACACAGGGCATTTATACAAAACAAAAGAGAGCTTCGTGTTGAAGAGTTAAAGAGCAACCAGAAGAGGCGAGAAACAGCGAGAGAGACAGAGAGAGAGAGCATAAAAAAATGGAACTTTCATTTACCCATAAAGACGACATGAAAGCAACCATCCATAGTGTCTCGGGTTAACCAGCAACCCCTGAAAAAAAAAACCCTCGACAGAGAGTCGGTGTTTTAGTGTAGAGAGAGAATTTATACAGAAAGTTGTTGGAAGGGGGGAAGTGTAAATATGATGAGACGTTAACAAGGGAGAAAACAAGGAGTTGAACATCCCTTTTCCCTCTCGGTTCCTTCGCTCAGGTAAATATGAGATGGTTCTCAGATTTCCAAAGGTGTTGATGGCATTGAGATGTCACACGAATGGATGGAGGGGGGAATGAGAGGGGAAGTTTGGGAGAGGGAAAAAGGGCGAGGAGACGGAGAGAGTCCGAGAGAGAGAGATGGGGGGGGGGAGAAAAAACTAGAAAAATAAGTTAGCTAGACTAATGGTTCCTGCCTGTGTCTAAGCTGACTGTCATAAATATGGCAGGATGAAAGCACCATAGTCAGTGGTGGAGGAAGGGGAAAAAAAACCAGGAGAGAAAGAGTGCCGTAATCATCATAATCATAAGCATGTACTAAAAGGCTTTTTCACCGTCCTCCAACACCCTGCATATATGCCGGAATAGAGCCAGTCTCCAGTTTTTCTCATGTCCATTATAAATGAGATGGCCTTCCAATGCCGATGACTCTCCTCCATCCTCCATTGCGGTCGGAGGAGGACGGTTTCTCTTTTACTTCACACTTCCCCCTGGAGCCTACAGTGGGTTAGGTAGGGCGAAGAGGGTAGGATGGGAAGACGGAGAGACATGGATGGAGATTATTTGGAAACGGTATGGAATATTAAGGAATTGGGATGTTGCTAGAAAATAGTCAAGGTGCGATAATAACCTGGAGAGAGTGAGAGAGAGAGTGCTTCAAGCTGATGATAGTCCAAAGAGAGAGAAAGAGAGAGAGAGAGAGAGAGAGAGAGAGAGTGCGTGACCTTGAAGCCTCGTGTCATTCTTCATTTCTTCTGACCCGAAACATGAGGCTTGCTTCCCTTGCCTCACAGAAGCAGCCGCGCCGTCATGTCTCCATATTAAAAAACGCCCGGAAGAAAATGAGCTTCATCCTTGAATCTTAAAGAAGATGAAAGGAGGATATAAAAATGTGGGGCTTGCCAAAGAGAGAACTAGGGGAGATTTAGAGAGAGAGAGAGACAGCCGGCAATGAGTGAGACTGGAAGAGAGAGAGACTTTGAGAGAGAGAGAGAGACTTTGAGAGAGAGAGAGACTTTGAGAGAGAGAGAGACTTTGAGAGAGAGAGAGACTTTGAGAGAGAGAGAGACTTTGAGAG
>JAQGBT010005036.1:0-15146 GCA_034698585.1 Disparrhopalites patrizii
ATTATTGGGGCTCTGGGAGTGAACAAATTCATGGGCATTCGCCGAGATGATATTGTGTACACCCCGTTCCCTCTATACCACACGTCGGCAGGGATTGTCGCTGTGGGCCAAGCCTTACTTTGCGCTAATACCCTTGTTCTCCGATCCAAGTTCTCTGCTACCCATTTTTGGCGAGACTGCTGTCAGTACCGTGTCACTGTGGCTCAATACATTGGGGAGACGTGCCGCTATTTGCTGGCGCAACCCTCAGTGACAGAGGAACAGGATCATTCCGTCCGGCTTTTCATTGGAAATGGCTTAAGACCCGAAATCTGGAGGGAATTCCAAGGCCGCTTCAACATTCCCAGAATTTGTGAGACTTACGGATCCACCGATGGCAATTGCAACATGATGAACTTCGATGGTCGGGTGGGTGCAGTTGGCTTCACTCCAATCTGGATGTACCGGTTCGGTCCGACACGGCTCATTCAAGTGGATCCCGTGACGGGAGAACCCCGCCGAAATTCCGGTGGATTGGCTGTGATGTGCGGAGCGAATGAATGGGGCGAGCTAGTGGGAAAGATTGTCAAAAACAATCCTCTTCGCGAATTCAAGGGCTACGCGGGCAAAGACCACACCTCAAATGAAAAGAAAATTTTGAATGATGTGTTTTCTAATAACGATGCTGCTTTTCGCACAGGTGATTTTTAACACGCCCAAGCCTCAGTATTACGCACGAAATAATTAAAATATGCATTTAGTATTAAGAAGGATAATGGTGCTGACTTCTAAGATTCATTGTGGTCTTTTGTGTATTTCGTACTTGTAGGAGACTACTTGGTTATGGATGAGTTGGGATACTTCTACTTCAAAGACCGATCGGGCGACACTTTCAGATGGAAAGGCGAGAATGTGTCTACGGCTGAGGTGGAATCTGTCATCAGTTCCATTTGTCATCTCAATGATTGCGTCGTTTACGGAGTTCAAATACCGGGATCCGAGGGAAGAGCGGGAATGGCAGCAGTGGCAATGGATCCACATTCGCTGGATCTCCATACGTTAGCCCAGGCTTTGCTCAAGTCATTGCCATCCTATGCTTGTCCCCTCTTTCTCCGTGTGCTCAGGTCCATCGAAATCACAGGTGGGTCATTTTTGTATGATAGTTTCATTTTCTTTCTTTTGTATGTATGTATCTATACGTTTTATTATTATTTAATATTTATTATTATTTATCTTCTATTCGAAAAGGGACGTACAAGTTGAAAAAATACATTCTTCAAGAGGAAAGCTTTCACCTTGACCGTGTGTCTGATCCCATTTTCTACTGGGAAGCCAACAAGTTTCTTCCTTTGGATCCCAAGTCTTACCAACGAATTATGCAAGGCAATTGGCGGGTTTGATTTTCAGTTCAACTGTTCAACTATATCCACGAAGAAGTTTTCACAGTATTATTATTATTATTATTCAACATTTCCAAACATTTCCAGTATTTCGAGTTTCGCATAATTAATGCAGTTAATTACTTGGATTTCATTGTTTCTATTTTATGAACTCATAATATACCTGGTATTATTCACTTTAAAAAATATTTTTGTTAGTTTACTTTGGAGTTCCTGGAGTTATTGTGGAAGTCATTACTGGTAATTGGTGCATTCAGTCAGCAATAATGTTAGATGGTACGCATTGCAATACGTAATGCAAGTACTAATTGTCCATAGACCATATGAAGGGTGTGAAATGTTATCGTATTTAATTTAATCGTGCACAGCTAGTCACAGTGATTGTGATGTGATAGCGTTAAATTGTATTAATTATTAATAGGTAAAGTTATAATTGTGGAAGCACAAGTTACTGGTATAACTTCATTGATATGCAAAACCACATATGAATTCCTATTCTGCAAGCACTTATGTATCTGTTATATGTGATAAATCCCATTCAGTTTTTTTTTGGGGGGAAAAACTCATACAAGAGTACCTCGGTTATATCTCTTATTACTGCTAGGTGTATCTGCTTATTTTATGTATATGTATCTACCTATAAATTAAATATTAATTATTATTATGTGCATATAGGTGCAATAGTTGTACAAGATCTCATATACATGAAGTTTAATTATTAATTACGAATGAGTTTGATAGCCAACGTGTATGCACAATTAGGTTACTTTGAATGCTTTAATAAACAAATAGCAAGAGAAGATCATGTAACTCTATGTAATTGATTGAAGGATGAAAGTCATGGGAATGTACATTGGATGGAATGAATTCAACATATTCCAAAGTTAAATGATTGTTGGATTTATTGTTTATATATGTGTTTACATAGTGTTAAGTTCGGTACAATAATAATAGTAACAATTCCCATAAAATGTATAATTCTAAATATATAGTTACACATAGCCCCAAAGCTTGAAATTGGCATTACATTTATGATACATCCCGGATTTATGGTGTTTTTTTGTAAACATTCACAATTTTCGTGGTATAATACGTAATTTTAAACAGCGATACAATGCCTATTACTTAATGTACGCGGAATATATACATTAAAAGTACTTATAAACTGCAATATTTACTTGTTACGAGGGAGATTTTTTGCATTAAAGTAAGAGCAACAGTTATAGAGAATAGGATCGTGTACATTTCCGCGGAAATGGATCTACCTTACAATGTGTTACAAATGTGTAGATAGGATTTAAATATGCTGTATATATTATAATACAAGAAAAATTTTGCCTTTTAGCGAGCATTTGCTAATTATTTTATAAAGCTTTTTCATCATAAATCTTTCACACTATTAGCAATTCCACTCATAATATCTGGTCTGCGGTGAAAATTAAAACCTGGGTCATTCACAAGGTCATTTGCATTCACTTCCAGGGTTTTACAATTTAGTACATATTTTTATTATTGATGATAAACCACTCCCATTATTGACGCGGACATTCCCACGGCTGGAGGATCATTAACTTTATAATTTAACAATATTTTAAAATATCTATATTATTAGGAAACTGATTTTCTTTATAACTACATACAGCCAAACGAGTTTCATAAACTGCACATTCCGCAACCTTTTCAGTGGATTTTCCTGTCGTGTAAGATGCATAAAATAACTATATAAATAGGAATTTCGCATAGTTTTTTTTCTTATAGGAATTTTCACCCGAAAAAATGAAATTTAATGTTAACGTAATACAAAATTTATCGTATATGTACAATATAGTACTTACATTATACAATTTTTATTAACTTTGTTTATCATCCATTATTTATCTTTAAAATTATTTTTTACAAATATAACTTGCATGTAATATGTATATCTGAGTGATAAAGATTGTGGGGCGAAACATGGAAAACTGCGCACCAGCAGCGCAGACGCGCGCATTAATAAAATACGTTTAGTATATAGCACTATTTTTTTTAAATTGCAATGCATTAAATAAATTAAATAAATGGAATAAACTAAATAAATCCTTTTTTTTTCACGGGCTTTGCAATGTTGTAGAATGGGAAATTATAAAGGCAATAAAGGATAGCCAGTTTTAAGAGCAGATTTTACCTGATCTAAATACGAAAAAGTTGTTTTGCATCTGTAGTCCGAATTAATAATTGACGAATTAATTAATTAAAATTTAAATTAATTTAATTTAATTTAATTTAATTAACTAAAATTAATTAAATTGATTAATTAAAAAGGCGATTTTAATAGAAAAGTATAGCAGTTCAATTAATTATTGAAGCAATTTTTTCAGCGTGAACGAATTTTTTTTTGAACAAGCTTTGTGAAGAGCAATTTCGACAACATTTTTACTTATTATTTTCATGATATTTTCCGTCCCAATTATGTTTTTTCTAATAATTATTTTTGCACTATGAAGGTAGATTTTTTTTCTGCCAACGATTATTTTACAGCGGAGGACATGCAAGGGGATTTTTTCTCTCCGTTTATACCAGACTGAATTTACATGTTACATACATAATTATAAGAGATAAATATAAATTTATAGCGTATGAATCAGAGTAATTAACATCATTGTCGTTATTTTATATTTTTTTTTGGATTTACATTTTTTTCCGAAATATGAGAATATGACTCGTTTTTTTTAAATAATTCTCTCTCTCGATCCAACTCATGCATGCCATTTTTGCAAAGTACAATAAACCCTATGATTTTATACACAGAGATTTTATAACTTACAAACAAACAAATTTTAAAACAAATTTTCGTTCCTCACACTGTATAGAACAAAGAAATAGTGGCGTGTATTAATTTATGACATTGTAGTATAATTTGTAACATAATTAAATATTTTTGTTCTAAAATGCAAATATTTTCCACGTCCTAACGTAATAATTTCTGTTTAAAAGTTTTATTTTTATTTTTTTTAAATTTTTGCCACATAAATAATGTTTTTCTCTCTGTATTTCCCTATACAGACGTTTTTTTCTTTCGACTTTTATTTTTGTTGTAATATTCTCCATTTGACTCTGCCCACTGCAGGAGTGTCACTCTGATTATTATCCGGAGAAATGGGCCAGGCCTTCTTCCTGTAAATTTAAAGCAAAATACAATAATTATAATTATTTAAAAAAATATTATTAATAATAAATATAAATTATAAAAATATTTAATAAAATACAAAAATTATAAAAATATAAATTATAAAAAAATAATTATAATTATAAAAAAGTAGCTAAAATTGGAAGAAAAAGGAAAATGCTTTCTCCCAAAGGAGAAAAAAGAGCAAGAGAGAAAGTAAAAAAAAGTAGCCGGGAAAACAGGATTTTGTGAAAGAGAAAGTGATAAAGAAAAGTAAATAATGAGAAAATCAATAATTCCGGAAAAATATCAGAACCCATAAATTATGTGTTAAAGAAAAAGCCACGAGGACTTGTCTCGCCTTCCTACTTTTTATTTACTCACCCCAAACTAAAATAAACTTTTGGGGGCGAAATAAAAAACAACAAACACATGATCATACATAAATAAGGGGCTGCAGATGGCCAAACTTTCCCTCCCAACAACATCCAAATAATCCCCCAATCTCTCCCGCAACAAATGTGTGTAAGTGTCCAGAGAAAGAAGATAGAAGGAAGGGAAATGTAACAATTTTTTTTCCTTCCATTAATAAAACTGGAGCAAGTGGCGGGGGAAATATTGGATTTCTTCCTTCAGCGCAAACTTGTACGCTCAAGGCAGGACAGGAACATACTTATGTTTTTCTACGTCGACTCTCTGTATAGCAGCACCCTATCTGCACCAGAAAAAGTGCTCTTAAAACGAACTCCTGGTATAGAGAATTAGTTAAAAAATATTAATAATAATTAATTAAATTTTCAGGCTTAACTTCCATAATTTTCCAAATTCTAACAATATTTACAAAATTGGGCGTAAATATTTACATTTTAGTGAGAAACGAAAGAAATTGTGCTGGTATAGAGTTCCGGCGCTGTTGTAGAGAAAACGTTAATGCTGAAGGGAGGCCTGACTTGGGCGCTAATGCTCTTATAGGAAGAAAGTGCTGTTATAGTGAGAGGAATGTGAGCGAGGGAAGAAAATACCCCGCTGTTATAGAGTAACTCCTGTTATAGGGAGTGCTCTTATAGAGAGCGCACTTTGCACGGCAAAGCTGGAGGGGGATTCAGCACTGCTGTTACAGAGCAAGTGCTCTTATAGAGAGGACCGGTATAGGGTGAGTCGACTGTAAATGCTATAAAGGGGGACGCGATACAGAGTAAGAGGGCTGGCAACGATCCGATTTGATTCAAAATATGCAGTTCGATTCGTTTTAAAGCCCAAATCGGATCGAAATTCGCATTTTGATCCAATTCCTGATGCAAATGAATCGATTCGGTTCGGTTCGATTCAAGCCATTGAATCGAATCATGATTCCATGGATCCGAAAAATATATTATTGCCATATACTTTTTGCACTTTTGGCAAATTTTAGGCATTACTGAAGTCGAATTATTGTCCATTTTAAATAAATGAAAATAACCTTGATATAATATTTACCGTTGATTTAAATTTGCCGCAATATTTTGATGGCTATTGCTCTGCTTCGGAAAAATATTCAAGAATTTAGTATGTATTAAATCGGATCGAAAGAATGGAATTTCGGTTAAGTTTTATGAACAGATTTACGCCTTGAATCGAATTATTTGAGTCGATTCGCGGTTTCGAATCGAATCAAATTTTCAAGTATTTGAATTGAATCGAATCGAATTAAATCGAAAAATCAGATTCAGAATTGAATCGTTCTCACCCCAATGGAGAGAGATGGAGCAAGAGCGAAGCGGACAGGAAAGTGAAAGTAACAAACGAAAAAGGACGAAGAGACAGCACGAAGAGAAAGGAAAGAGAAAGTTAGCCAAAATGAGATTATCCAGAAAGGAGAAAATTCATAAAACCAGCGCAAGCTATAGCGAAAAGAAAAGGAAAAATTGGCAAGAAAGGAAGGAAAAAGAGAAAAGTCAGACATTCGTTGGAATGCGAAAAACCAAGAGAAAGTGGGTGAGACGAGTAGGAAAAATAATAATGACGGAAAAAACTTCAGTCTGCAAAAAAAAGGGCCAAACCACCGTACATATAAAAGGATTCCTTGTTCAACTCATGGAGACAGATGGCCGTGAAGACAAAAGTGGAAGGAGGAAAGAGAAAGCAAAAAAAACTACAATGGCTTTCACAAGCAATTACGCTCTTTCCAGGACTTTCTCCCCACTGAACAAGAGACTTAAGAAGAGACATTGTTTGTGTACGGGCGGGAGAAAGTAAATCTGGTAACTCTCCTCTAATCCCTTGTGAAGACGGACAAAAGGATATAAATACAACCTCCGTCTTTCTCTGTCTCATTCCATCAGTCCATAAACACACTAGAGATAAGCATATTTTTTTATTAAATGCATTCACTCCCTTCTCGCGGGAAATGCATGTTGTCCTATTCAAATAATAAAAGATGACATCCAACACTTTGTACTCTACAGCTTTGCTATACTCATTTATGTTGCAATGGTGTTATATGTGCAGGGTGGCCAGAAAGGATATACGCCCGTTAAACAGTATGATCCAGCTATGTCACACAATTGCGAAGGCATGTTTCCCCAACAGAATTGCATTGCGGATCTAGAAGAAAAAATTGATCCCGATCCGACCACAATTACGGAAGTTTTGGCGGTTTTTCAAGAAAACGTTTAAAAATTTAAGTTTTTAGAGAAATCAGAGATTTTTAAACTTTTTTTTTGAAAAACCGCCAAAACTTCCGTAATTTTGGTAAGATCTGGATAAAATTTATTTTGCTGGATTCGCAATACAATTTTGTATCCGACGCATGCATTATTAAAAATGAAATAAAAAAAACTAGATTCTTCGAAATTTTTAATGTTTAGAACTTGGTGCAGGTATATGTATGATTTATGTTGTGCTGTGTTGCATTACATTTTATGTAGTTTTAGTATTTTTACCAGTTTGACTCCAAATGATTGGTAAATTTACTGTCAATCAATAAAATGCTTTATGAAGTCAAGTATACAGTGGAGTCTCCCTATAATAAGTCTCTTTATAACAACATTTCTCTGTAACAACATCATTTTTCCAGCCCCTCGTACATGTAAGGTACATATTTAATGTTCTACGTAACAATATTTTGCTTTCTTCCCTTCAGAGTTGTTATATTGTGTAAATATTGTTAGCATTTAGAAAATTGACGGAGTTAAGCCTGAAAATTTAATTATTTATTATTAATTTTTTTTAACTAATTCTCTATATATACTTAGGAGTTGGTTATAAGAGCACTTTTTCTGATGCAGTAAGGGTGCTGTTATAGAGAAAGTCGACTGCAGATAGCATGATCGTGAACATTATCGGGGACTCTTTGACGAGTGTGAGACTAGTAAAGACGATGGCACTTTTAAGGAGAAGAAATTCTGGAATATCATTTAATAATAAGAATAATAAGACGACAATGAGCAAGGAAGCAAATGGCTGGAGAAAGCAGGGGAAAGTAAAGCGAGGGTCAAAAGGAAAAACAAAAGGCCCGCCGTGTGGGATTGTTTGTATTATCCACCAGAAAAAGACATCCACCGTAAAAGGAGCAATACAAAAGGCTATGAACGGAGAGGGATAAAATAAAAAAGCAGAAAGATCCTTTATCTCCGTCCACTTACAGTAGAATGGTCGTCAAAGCCTTGTGGATTATCCGTCTGGATTGTCTGCGTTTGGGTTGAGGCTTCCATGGGGAAAGCAGCTCTGCTAATGGTCGACGTCGTGTTGTTGTTGTTGTTGTTGCTGCTGCTACTATTATTATTATTGGTGAAAGTACCGCTGGGAAGTCCCAGGCTGCCATTGAGCGTCCGCTCAGGTGTCCCTCCGTCCCCGCCAATCCCGCCGCCCCCGCCACCCCCAAGAGGAGCCGAATCCATGAGGATCTCATTCAAACAACAGGAATTGTTCTCTCCCGGAGAATGCCCGTCCATCGTCGAGGTGGAGGAGGGGGATGTCTCTCGGATCAGATGTTGCTGCTGACCGCCGTGGTGGAGCACGTGATGATGATGCTGTTGTTGTTGTTGCTGCTGCTGCAAGCAGTCAGTCCATTCATATAGATTCACTTGATTCATTGATTGATATGTAACTTTATTGCAATGTCAGTCAGAAAGAAAGTACAGAGAAAGTACAGAGTGAAAACATGTGTTGGTTTTCGTCCATGACACATTCATATAAATCTTAATTGAAGTCCAATAACAAAAAGTAGCTAAATTCCATTTCTCCAGCGAAAAAACTATGTCGGATTTTGCGGCCAAACTTCGTCAGTTGATATAGTCTTTAGCGTAGGAAATCATAATATTTTTATTCGGTCACTCTGTGAACACCTCAAGGGGCACCGCTGCATTTTGAACTTTTTCTCCGTTTTGGCCGCGTTTTGACTGGAGCACAGCCGCTAATCATTGAATTTTGAGGGAATTCGACGAGGGCACGTAAAACGGATTGATATAGACCCAATATTTAAACTGTATATTTCGTAATTAACTCACAAACTTTGGCCAGTTTATGGCGAACGAAGGCGAAAATTAAGATAAAGAACGTTAAATCAGGATAACTTAATTTAGCATGTTATTTTCACTCCCGTTCGTCAAAACCTGACGCAAAGACTGGGTATTAACGATCAAATATACAGTTTCGGGCGAACGGAGGCGAAAATTGAGAAAATAAAAATAGGATCTAGAGAATTAAGTTTAACCTGTTCTCGCCGAGTTTCATGAAAATCTAGTTATTAGCGGCCAAACGCCAGCCTAAACGGCGAAAAAACACGGTTTTTGGCGATTTGCGGGCGAACCGAGAGCAAAATTCGGAAAAATTAAAAGTTGGGTCTAGATCATTCTGTTTTACGTGCTCTCGCCGAATTTCATCAAAATCCAATGATTCGCGGCTGTGCCCCAGCCAAAAGGCAGCCAAAACGGCGAAAAAGTTCAAAATGCTGCGTGTCCCTTGAGGTGGTCACAGAGTGACCGAATAAAAATATGATAATTTCCTTCGCTAGAGGCTATCAACTGACGAAGTTTGGCCGAAAAATGCCGACCTCCTTTTTCGCTGGAGAAATGGAATTTAGCTATTTAAAGTCAAGTCAAACCGATATCGTTACCTTTAAGCCAGTGCGCCCTTACCTGCCTATAATTATTTAGGCGAATCAAGTATATCTGCTCTACTAACGCCTTGGCAAACGTTTGTGCCGCTATATCACGGGCTCCTTCTTATCCTCGATATTTTGATCAAAATTCTGCCTTTTTTGCAGGGGACTTACGTGAAATCCTTGGGTGATATTCCCAGTGTTTCCCTCCGACGGCGTGCTCAGCTGGTAGATGTTGAGCATGTGAGCCGCTTGCACATGCACCATCAAGTCCCAGGCGGAGTGGAACGAGTCCTTGCACTGCGAACATAGCAACGAGGCCGGCTCCTCTGCGGCATTCCCTGCAAATTTGGACAGCAAAATTTAATTCAAACCAAATCGTCCCCGAACAAAACAAATGCGGTCAATTCTACAATCATTGTATACAATCAATATGATTATATTTATAATGGTGCCCGGTGTGAATAGTTCAGCAATCTCTTAATTAGGGACAACCACACTATGCCTTATTTTCAAAACTAATTATGTATGCTTTTTGCCAAAATCGATTATGCTTTTTCCCAAATTGATTATATGCTTTTAAAAATTATGCTTTTTACAGACTCATTATGCTTTTAAAATTTTACAAAATGTGCCAATTACAGTCGACTCTCTGTATAACAGTCCCCTGTATAACAGTACTCTCGTTATAGCAGCAGGAAAAAATGCTCCCCTCAAAAACTTTCTCCGTTTGTTAGCATAAAAATGTCTGTTCTCTATAACAGCTTTTCACTATAACAAGCGAAATTTGATGCTTTATAGGGCGCTGTTTTAGCGAGAGTCGACTGTATGCGGGTTTTACCTACAGGAATTGTTAAATGGTCAAAATTGGTAATTTTTAAAGAATTTGTGGCAGCATATTTTCGTTTTCTAGAGTCCTGAGAATGTTTCACTCATTCATTAGCAACAAAAACGACAGAAAGAGGAATTAATATCAGCAATACAGTCGGAAATTTTACTTTAAACACCAGCGGTGATTAAAAACAGGCCGTTATAAAAGCAAATCTATAAAAGTTTCCTCGAAATATTGACTTCTAGGGTTAATTTCGGACAATTATGCCGTTTGAAATCAGTTATGCTTTTTTAAAATGATTATGCTTATTCCGCTTTTAATGCTTTTTATGCTTTATTTGTTTACGAAATGATAATGTGGAAGGTAGCTAAGATGCATTCTGCCTAGACATTCGGGGTCTAAAGTGACACTTTTACATTTATGCCTCTTATGCTTGTGGTTGTCTCTGCTCCTCACAATCAATTCTTCCTTTTTGCCCCAACAAGTGCCTACACATATCCGTTGCTCTTCACCCGCACCGTCTGTTCCCTGACATTCACCGTTGAAAGAAGGGAAACTTTTTTTTGTACATACCAAAAAGGACTCAAAGGACACAAATCATTTGGATCATTTGGGATTGAACGTTTTTGGCACGCCGTCTCATACATCTCTTAGATCCATATGTACATATACATATGTATGGGCATTCGTGTGTTTTGTTATACGTAATTTAACTGGGGAGGATGCATCTCTGAAATGATGAGAGGAGCCGTGTTCATCCCGGATTATTTACTCTTTGTTTACCGGAACGGAGACAAGTGGAAAGAATTACGGCCGATTTGCTCCTTTGAATTGCTAAAATGCAAAGAAACATGCCAAAAGGGAATCTAAAGTGTGCCAAGTAGAATAATAATAAATACTATACGGCAGGATATATAACCAATGGATTGATTCTGGCTCCAAAATTATTGGCTACTTGTGTTTACAACGAGGCTATAAATTTTCCCAAATCCTTCTGATTTTTTTTTCTCTTTCTCGTCTACTTTTCCTCTTCTCACCTTCGTCTTTTTGTCTCTTCATTTTTCTCTTTTTATTTCTGTCTCTACATTTTACTCTCTTTTTCTCTATTGTTCTTTCTGTCTCTTCATTTTTCTTTCTTTTTCTTCTTGTTTCTTCATTTTTCCCTCTTTTTTCCCTTCATGTTCCTCTCCTTATATTTTTGTCTCTTCATTTTTCTCTCTTTTTCTCTCTTCATGTTTCTCTCCTTTTATTTTTGTCTCTTAATTTTTCTCTTTTTTTTGTCTCTTAATTTTTCTCTTTTTCTTTCATCATTTTTCTCTCTTTTTGTCTCTTCAATTTTCTCTCTTTTTCTTTCTGTCTCTGCACTTTTCTTTTTTCATTTTTCCCTCTTTTTACCTCTTCAATTTTCTCTCTTTTTCTTTTTCTTTCTTCATTTTTCTCTCTTTTAACCTCTTCAATTTTCTCTCTTTTTCTTTTTATTTCTTCATTTTTCTCTCTTTTTCTTTTTGTCTCTTAATTTTTCTCTCCTTCCTTTTTGTTTCTAAAGTTTGCTCTCTTCATTTTTCTCCGTTACTTCCTGCCTTGTTTTGACTTCACCTGCCTCTTTTGCTTTTCCTGTCTCGTTTGTTCTTTCGTTCCTCTCCTTACCTTTTTCCATGTCGCTTTTTCTCCTCTGCAAATGTTTTCCCCCTCTTTTTTTTTTTTTTTTTTTACTTTTTTTCACTTTCACCTTCCTACTCTTTACATATTATGTCTTGCCTTCTTTCTCTTTCGGATTCGCAACTTCGCGTTTCACGAGCAATTCCTCAGAGCCTTTCATCCCTCCCGTCCCCTCGTTAGTTGGAGTAATATAAAGCAATTTACTGCTCCATTTTACGGCAGAATTTTAGTAGGGACACATAAATCTTTTCGTCGAATGGAACTGTAGAATATATGCATATATGTGATATAGCATACCTTGGTACATACGTATATAATATTATAAAAGACGGATATAATATATATAAATATATAAGTATATTTTTTATTATTTTAAAATATTTTTTAACATTTTTTTCAATTGTTTTACTTCCCTAAGCCGTGCATTCATAGACGTATTTTGAAGGCTAAAAACAGGGAGATTTGATAGAAAAAGAACCACAAGCACGTTTTAAAGGGTCCGAGATTAAGTTTGAAAATGCACGGCGTCATTTGAAATTCCATTTTACAAGAAGGATTTTAATCTGGAGATTGGGAAGGAATTGGGAGGATAAATATTGGGAGTAAATGTTTTATTAGGGAACATTTTGAGAAAAAAAAGAGATATAAATCCCACGTGATGGGAATTAAAATCCTTTGTTCGGGATCAGGGACAAGGTATTAGTTGTGGGGGAAATCCTTGGAAACAAATACATACATGAAAAGAGGCTGGGATTGAGAGAGAGAGAAAAGAGGGGGAAATCGAGAAATAATTTAAACCCGGGCTTTTTTTGGAACACTCCAAAACTCTCTTCCAACCAGGCTCCAGATACTTTCCTGGACGTCCTTTTAAGTACTTGAGTAAGCACGTGGGGCTTAAGAGCTAGGGAAAAATAAATACAAGCACATGATCCATCCCTCCCTTTGCTTTCTCCTCTCCCTGCCCTTTATTTCTCGTCTCATTCCGCTTCTTCTCATTAAACTTTATAGAATTCATTCACCAGCTTTTTCTCTCTTTAAACTTTCTCCTGCATTTTTCTCTCTATCACCTTTCTCTCGCAATTTTTTCTTTCAACTTTCTCTCGCGTTTTCCTGTTTCAACTTTCTTTCTGTCAACTTTCTCTCACATTTTTGTGTTTCAACTTTCTCTCGCGTTTGCTCTGTTTCAACTTTCTCTCACCTTTTCCTGCTTCAGCTTTCTCTCTGTTAACTTTCTACTGAATTTTTTTCTTTAAACTTTCTCTCACATTTTTCTGCTTCAACTTTCCCTCGCTTTTTTCTCTGTTTTAACTTTCTCTCTGTCAACATTCTCTCAGATTTTTCTCTTTCAACTTTTTTCCCCACTTTCTATCGCGTTTTTATATTTCAACTTTCTCTTCGTAAACTTTCTCTCGTATTTTTCTTTCTGTTAACTTTCTCTCGCTTTTTTCTCTCTAGACGCTCTTCCACATTTTTCTGTTCCAACTTTCTCTCGCGTTTTTCTCTTTCAACTTTCTTGCTGTCAACTTTCTCTTGCATATTTCTCTTTCAACTTTCTCTCACATTTTTCCGATTCAACTTTCTCTCGTATTTTTGCTTCTGTAAACTTTTTCTCACGTTTTTCTCTGTTTAAACTTTCTCTCGCATTTATCTCTTTCAACTTTCTCTGCGTTTTTCTCTGCTGCAACTTTCCATCTGTTAGCTTTCTCTAGCATTTTTCTCTTTGAACGTTCTCTCGCGTTTTGCTTTTTGCCGACGTTCGCCTTTTGGTGTCTTTCAACTTTCTCATGCAGTTTCCTCTCTTTCAACTTATCTGTAAACTTTCTTTCGTATTTTTCGTTCTGTCAACTTTCTCTTTCAACTTTCTCTCGCTGTTTTCTTTCTGTCAACTATCTCTCGCCTTTTTGTCTCTTTCAACTTTATCCTGCAGTTTCCTCTCACTTTCAACTTTCTCTCGAATTTTCTTCCCACTTTCCCGATTTCTGTCTCACTATTTTTCCCCACAATTTAATTTTTCCCTTCGCTCATTCTTACTTCTTATCAGTCCCTGTCTTTCCCAAAATATCCCATATTGTATCTCTAAAGTTGTTCCCGTTTAATGGACAACCCTTCCCTTCCTCCGTAGAACGTCTCTTTGTCTTCCCTGGAGCGTCCCGTCATTTGATAGAGCGAATGTCTTCCAGCTTCCACGGCCTCCATCTTCCCCATTGTCCCCCCAAAATCCCACTAAAGCCCCCCGACAGTGTGTAAATATCTCTGTACAGCCTCGTATACGGCCGTGTATTTCTCTGGACTCGAGAATCTCCGGGAAAAACCGGGAAGAAAATGGGGAAAGAAGGCCAAAAAATCCCCAAAATCCTTCCATGACGAAGAAATGTTTCTCTGTGAGCTCAAGTATGTGTATATGGAGGATATTATATAGATATATCTGTAGGTATATGTCTATATGTATATGGATGGAAAGACAGGATATAAGTGAAAGGGATTGACTTACTCCCAGCAAATCCATTGAGCATGTGACATTTACAAGTGAAGCGGAGTTTGCAGTAAGTTTTCTTGTGCTCCATCAATTGCTCAATCTCTGAGAAGAGCTCCCTGCAGTTACCACAGATGAGGATGTCCGGTGTACCTGCATAGACAACAACAAACCCAGAGTTTCATCATTGAACCACAAAGTACATTTTAGGAATTAGACGAGCTACATTTTAAATCCTTCCACAGTATCCACAGATGTGCCCAAAAATAAATTGAAAAAATAAAATTAAAAAGGAAATTAAAGAGAAATTAATAAGAAAATTGAAGAGAAATAAATAAGAAAATTAAAGAGAAACTAATAAGAAACTTAAAGAGAAATAAATAAGAAAATTAAAGAGAAATAAATAAGAAAATTCAAGAGAAATTAATAAGAAAATTAAGGAGAAACTAATAAGAAAATTAAAGAGAAATTAATACGAAAATTGAAGAGAAATAAATAAGAAAATTAAAGAGAAATTAATAAGAAAATTGAAGAGAAATAAATAAGAAAATTAAAGAGAAACTAATAAGAAACTTAAA
>JAQGBT010005037.1:0-15145 GCA_034698585.1 Disparrhopalites patrizii
TTTCTAATTCCTTTTCAGCTCTTTTTAATTTATTTTCAGAAATTCCTAATTCCTTTTCAGCTCTTTTTAATTTATTTTCAGAAATTCCTAATTCATTTTCAGCTCTTTTTAATTTATTTTCAGAAATTTCTAATTCCTTTTCAGCTCTTTTTAATTTATTTTCAGAAATTTCTAATTCCTTTTCAGCTCTTTTTAATTTATTTTCAGAAATTCCTAATTCCTTTTCAGCTCTTTTTAATTTATTTCCAGAAATTCCTAATTTATTTTCAGCTCTTTTTAATTTATTTTCAGAAATTCCTAATTCCTTTTCAGCTCTTTTTAATTTATTTCCAGAAATTCCTAATTCCTTTTCAGCTCTTTTTAATTTATTTCCAGAAATTCCTAATTCATTTTCAGCTCTTTTTAATTTATTTTTAGAAATTCCTAATTCATTTTCAGCTCTGTTTGATTTATTTCCAGAAATTTCTAATTCCTTTTCAGCTCTTTTTAATTTTTTTCCAAAAATTCCTAATTCATTTTCAGCTCTTTTTAATTTATTTTCAGCCTTTTTTTAATTCATGTTTAGCCTATTCTGATTCATTTTCTGCCTTGTTTAATTCATTTCCAGAAATTCGTTCAAGAAATACTAATAATTCAGGTGTAAATTTTGGTAATGTGCCCATTTTATTTCTACGGAAATACGAAAGGTTTTATACCAGTCCGCAGTGTCCAAAAAAATGCCTCGGTTGCTCCTGGAAGAGTCAATATCGTTGAGGTCGTGGCGTGGGTAGTTCCAACGGACTTGGCGTAAATCCGGGCTAACCTCAGAATTGTCTTGGGAGACGCCATCACCTATACAAGTAAATGATTGCCATATGATATGTACCGAAAAAAACCTTACCGAAAAAAAATAATTTTCAAAAAAGAGTCGACAGTGAAAGCAAGGATTTTGACAAAATATGCTTACCAAATGGATGGGCAAGGGCGATTGCCGCGAGAGCAGCCAGAAGAAAAAATTTCCGCATCCTTGCGTAATTCTTTTTACAGTGGTATAGAAATTTTCTGTATGGAAATTGACAGTGATTATAAATGTTTTAGTATTTATTTGTATGTATTTGTATCCTACAAAACTAAGAAAGGATTCCTTTGTAAGATGTTCCCTCGCCACCGTTTTTCCTTCTGAATGAAGCTCAATCTCCGTCTTTGGTTTTTATATGCCACAGAAGCGTCATTTAATATTTAAATGAAATTCATTTTGAATATAATGCAGTTAAAATAAAAATCAAAATGCAGCGTGGATGCCAACACGTACACAGATGCAATCACATATCACATGATTTCTCAGAACTAAAAGCTGATAAAATATTATTTTCCCCAGTTTTAAGATCAATCCAGAATACTTCCTGACACCAATTATGAGGAGCTCTACTCTTTAACTGCAGGATATGCATTTGTTGGAATGCCTTATGAAAGCAAATAGATTTCTTCTTATTTAAATATGCTTTTAGCTTTTAGTAATAGGTAATAACGTAATAAGGTATCCACATAAGAGCTGAATGTAAATGAGTCGAAATTCTGTCACATTGTTTGTACTTTTTCTCTGTATTATTACAATGTCATTATCATTTCAAAAAGCTATTACTTCCAAACGAATTAGGCACTTGTTTACAAAAAAAAGTTAGAATATCACAGTTCTCAACGGTGCAATTCACGTCACATGTACCCAAATCACATTCTTAGACTTATCCCTTATCCCACCGCCTAATGGTGATGACGTTGTTTTTACTGTGTTTTTGTATACAAACAATTTTTCTATTTAGTATACAGATTTTTTTTTTAGAGTTTAGCGCTCGTCAAGCTCATCCTGATTTTTCCAAAGAGTTTGGGTGCAAACTGGATGAGGATGCTCAGGATGTCCTGGCCAAAATTCTGAAAGAGAACGGGTAGGAGGAGCTCTCCCTTCTTCCACATGGACATGATGTCCTCGTAGGCGCCAGATTGGATGAAGGCCAATATCCACGTGGCGGATTGGATCACCCTGGCGTCCGTGGCGAAGGCCAAGAGCTTTGGCCAGGCTTTGGATTCGTAAAGGCAAACAATCAAAACAATAGGATATATTTCATTTTTAATGTTTTCCAGACTATCAATGTATAAGCATTTTGTAAATTGTAATATGCATGGATCCCATCTAAATTTACACATAAAAAATCCTGAATTCAATCGGGCATAAATTACAATCAGTTCTCTCTATTACGGCTTAGCAAGATGTATAGGTGTATAACCGTTAACCGTTATAGGGAATAATACAATAACAGTTACAAAGAAACGAATAAGCTTGTGGGGTCAGCAAAAATAAAAATAAAACCGCTATAATAACGCTATACAGTGGAGTCTCTACATAACAACTCTGAAGGAAAGGGCGAAAAATATTGTTGCAGAGAAAAGTTGTTATATAGAGCATAAAATATGTATGCTATATGTTACGAAAGGCGGGAAAAATAATATTGTTAAAGTGGTCTCTCGCTATAACAACCCTGAAGGGAAGGGCAACATTCGTTACTACATGGAAAAGTTGTTATATGGAACATTTAATATGTACACTACATATACGACGGGCTGAAAAAGAAAGTTGTTATAGAGAGAAAGGTGCTATAAGGAGAGTTGTTATAGAGTCCACTGTATATAGAAAAGTTGTTATAAAGAGACTGCACTGCAGTGAGAGAAATAGTGAACGCGTGACCTAAACTCGTTATAGAAAAAACCGCGGGGGATTCAAATCTTTAGAAAAACGGTTATAGTGCGAAAACCGAAAACTATTTGAACATTTGAAGGATAAAAATAAAACCGTTATATATAGTGGAAAATGAAAAACCGCGGAGGTTTCAAAGCTTCCCCCTTGTAGCAAAAAAACCGTTATAAAAACAACGTTTTAGAGAGTGATTTTCTCATTGAAAATCCAGCGGGGTTGGTGAACATCGTTATAACGCGAAAACCGTTATAAAGAGATCCGTTATAGAGAGAACTGATGTATATAGTCATAACTGTATGTTAATTTACATTATTTATTAATTACTATTAATATATTAATCCATTACCCCATTGAATAAAAGGCCATGAGTAGCAGCCAATAAGTAATACACCAATTCCGATGCCGGCCACCATCAAGCCCTGGGCAATTGGATTTAAATCTGGAAAGAGAATAAGAATCCTTAAAAATCCAACTGTCAGGCTTTAATTATTAATATAGTTTAGAAGTAAAAAAAATGCGTCAATTGACATTAAAATTAAAATTATTTTTATCGAAAATGATTTATAAATAATAAATAACCAAAATCACCTTTTAATTCTATCAGCAACTTCCTCGCAATCTCGAAGCCCGGCTTTGCAGACTCCACTAAAACTCCGGCGGGGTTGACCTCTTCCATGACCTCAGAAAAATCTCGGGGATCGCCCTGTGGAACGTCTCGCAAGCACTCTTGCTCATATTCCCACTTCCAGGCCTTAATCTCAGTCTGGTGGGCCTGGAGAATCTCCTCAATCAAGCCTTTATTCTCTTGCATGACCCGAGCAATTTGGTCCTCGTACAATTTCTTGAGCTTCCCCATTTCCTCCCGATGTCTCTGCTCCATCTCCTCCAGGATCACGTGGTGGCAGTGGCTGTCACAGCCCTTGGGCGTTTTTTCCAGTTCCACGTCCATGGTGACCTTCTGATGACCTCTGGTGACTCCATGATCAAATTCTTCCACCTCCGGCTTACGTCTCCCGGGAGTTCCTTTTTTTCCCTCGTCCAAGGTCGGGGAGGTAAAGAGGCGGGTTGTGACCACTTTTAGGAGCTTTATGGGGGTTGCCATGGAGCAACGGAAGTAATGGGAAGATTCAGGATTATTTTCGACGCTTTGGGATTTGAAAGGAGTGTTCGAAGAGGAAAATGTGCAATTGAAACGAAGGAAAATTTGGCTGAATAACAAGAGGATTTTTTTGTCAATGGTAAAAGGACGGCTCAATCACATGCGTCGCAGTGGGACACTTTGCTTGGATTGTGAATGTCAATGCCGGCAGCCGGCATTTAGACGTCAAGAGAGGAATGTCCCTGCGATGGATACGACTATTTTTTGTGTGGGAATGAATAAGATATTGGGCATAAAAAATGCTGAAAAGTTTTCAGGTGTAAATGGTTTGTGTTAAAAATAGATAACATAACATTTCAACATGCATATGGAGACGGGGAATAATGATAAGAGTAAAGCATTTACTTGCCATTTCACATTACACACCTAGACAAAACATTATTTACGATGTGCATACGTATTGTACTCTGCATATAAAAAAATAAACACCTCATTAGAAATAAAACATCATACACTTTCTGTACGGGTTACAGAAATTACGTTTGAAATTACTATCAAATGAAGCTTCTCTATAATAGACTAGCCCCAAACCTAAGGTATATATGTACAGGGATGGGGCAAGAAAAATGGGGCAAGCATGGTTTCTGAGCAGAATTTTATTGTAAATCCATAAAAAATATTCCTGTGAAGATCAAACGTGAATTGCCCAAGTTATGGCGAATTTTCCGCGCCAAAATCAAAAATGATAATTTTCTGTCATTATTTTCAAATCGATATTTGGTTCTGCCTGCACGGACCAAAATAAATGAGAGAACTTGTTTCTAGCGTAAAAATTAACGATCCATTAAGTCAAAACACTTCTGAATGGTTTGTGTAGCAATAAAATCATTTAATTAGCAAATCTTAAAGGTGACTCTAAAAGGCTCACAAACACGTTGACGCATCAGCACGGAGTACTTTTAGGGCAAAAATATTAAAATTAATTTTTGAAAAGCTATCATTTGAAAAGTACCCAAAAGATGCTTGTCATAATTTTCAAGACATTAATTCGTTTAAAAATTGTATTTATTTGGAATTTTCATGATATAGCTAATAAAAAATATTAATTTTCGTCAAAAATTCGTATTTTTAAGCTTGGTGCGAAAAACGCGCCATAACTGGGCCAATTCGTTGTTGATCTTCACAGGCATATTTTTTCTAGATTCACAATAAAACTCTGCTCAGAAAACACGTTTGTTCCATTGTGTACGGTTGGGAAAACATTACAAGCTTTGACCCTAAAGACAGAAACAAACAAGTAATTTTGTCAAAAATTTAAATTGTTTTTGGAAAAAAATTGCCATACACAGGACGAATGAAGGGTATAGAAGCAAATGGGGTTATGTCCAGAAAACTGATTTTACAAGGGGAACAAATTCAAAGCAGAAGGTACTATGTAATGCGTGCTATGAAAAACGTTGATTGTCGAATGTTTTGAAATAATTCAAAGTTTCAACGTCTGATTTAATAAATGTGATTGTTTCACGCCTTTAAACGTTTTTAAGGATTGTTTGTTCGTAGGAATGAAAACGCAAAATAGATGGTTGAGTTTATTACGCTAATGTATGTGCTGTATATGTATGTAGCTAACGTCTATGGCAAACATGATTCTCATTCTTAATTATTTATTGCAATAAAAGGCAATATACAGACGTGAAGCCTTCAAAGCAGTTGCCCTTCCTGTCTATGTCGTGGTAATTCTGTGAAATTCTTTGTGCTATAATTGAGCAATCTTTTTTAGTACGATTGTATGCACCTTTTAAATCCCCGTAATAAAAGACCAAATAAGAGGAAATTACTCCTTTAAAAAAATATATGCTCTCAGATTATACACTTTTAAAAGCTATCCAGTTTCACTCAAGTCCCCGTTTACAGTGGAGTCTCTATATAACAATTCTGAAGGGAAGATGGAAAAATATTGTTTGAGAAAAAAGTTGTTATATAGAACATAATATATGTAGCTTATATGTACGAAAGGCGGAAAAAATAATGTTGTTATATATAGAAAAGTTGTTATAAAGAGACTTGTTATAAAGAGGCTCCACTGTATATCATTATAGCATATTCATACGAAAATTCTCACATAAAATCTACTGTCACTACTACAGCTTTCCCTGTATACAAGTGTTCTTACTATAACAGCATTCTTTTTAATCTCCGCGAGAGATTTATCAAGTAAAGGACTGCCTCTTTGTGTATAAAAGCACTAGCTATATAAACATTTTGCATATAACAGCCGAATTTTTCGTCCACAAGGCAACATTTTTCTGACATCAGAATCTTTAAAAACCCTGTTAATGCCCAATCAAGTTGTGTATTTCACAAGATTCTACAATTGAACTTGTTCTTAGTCTGGCAGATAAGCCCGCTTAGCAAGTTTTTCGAGGATTTGCACTCCGTTTTCACACGTCCATGCCAAGGCAAACACGAGCAATGTGTATCATGTGATATATCTATGTATGTATGTATGTGTTCCTGCATGTACGGCAATTTAAAAGTTACATTCGTGTATATATTTAAAAAAATTATTTATGTATGTGAACATATTTAAGTCTGTATTTACGTATGTATGTATGTATCTATGTATATTACATTTACATGAAATTTAATTCTTCCGTCAGTGCAACAATAAAATCGTCATAATATTATAATTCCGGTTAATTTGCCACTTGTTTCTTGCTCGTTATTGTAGTTATTTTACAGGCAGACTGCGTAAGATGCGAATGCATTTGGATAAGTTCAAGAATTCCCCCAGTTCCTGTCTGCATTACGTACCGCGTTTATCACAGCGTTCGAGTAGACAGCCTGAAATAGACAGTTTCCTCATGTTGGTGAGTCATTTGGTGTTCGAAATCTCTTCAATAATTAAATCTTGAATTTTATTATGTATATCAAAATGTATAGCTATATATATGCACTACAGACATGAGCAAAAAATTGCTCAGACGTGCCCTCCGGTTTTACCAGCAAAATTAATTTGCCCGCCGTTGCCCATTTTTAAAATGGTGCAGCCTCCGATCGCCTTCTTTTTTAAATGGGATGCTATATAGACATTAGCAAATTCAAATTTTTCTTCGATTTGAAGTTGAAGTTGGAGTAGAATTTCAAAATCAACTGTAATTCTGTTTTTGATTTGATTTGCAAGTTGAATTGGAATGCAATCAACTTGTTAAAGGGCTATAATTTGACAACTTTTCCACCATCATTTGAATTTGAATTGAATTTGAATAGCAAATCAACTACAAAAGTTGATTTGAAGTTCATTTAAAGTTAAATATTCAAATATCGGACAGGAATATTTGTAGACAAATTTTTGAGCTGAGTAAATTTAATGATGACTACAGCTATTTTTAGTGTAAACCAATTAAAAACTGCATGCATAGAGTTCTCAGAGAATTCAGAAATGACAAAAAATCTCAATAAAATGCACTATACACCGTCATCCCAAGATTTTTACCATTCACTATTGTAAAGTGTAAAATTTGAAACAATTGCTGTAATAAATAACAGCAGAAGTAACAAGCTCTACACGCATATGTGATGTGCATGTAGTCTCTGGTAAAATATTGTTATAAGCGGCGTTTGGCGTCTCAGACTTTGGGTTTGGTTCAAACAATTTAATATAAATTTATAATTAACGGAATGCAGATTTTTTGAAAGAATATTAGCAAATCATACTTTAAAAAGAGTGTTAATGAGCTGAATTCTCTTAAAATTCAGCTTACTAACGAAGTTGAAAATTCAACTTCAACTTCAACTGTCTGAAAAGTCTATTTGAAGTTGAAGTTGATTTGATTTGTTGAGTTGATTTGAAGTTTGATTTGACTTGTCGTTCAACTTCCATCCTTCGATTTGAAATTGAATTTGAAGTTGATTTGATATTCAATTGCCCTTACACAATGTATTATTACAATGTATAGTTAAAGTTGATTTGTGCGGAAGTCTATGGGAAACCGTCATTTTCAGCTGTTTTGAAAATTTACCCCAAAACTGCGATCAAAAACCATGAAATTATCAACTAAGCAAATATACGCAACTATAAATACTCACAATCAGATTTGTAATTAATACCTATAATTTTAATGATTTATTACAAACTCGCTTACGCTCAGCATTTATTTCAAGGCTGATTCGAATTTCAACAGTGCTTACCCCACCCTACTTTGGACGAGTTTGGCTCGCCCTCTTTCGCCCTGAATTTCGACTAATTTTTTCCTTTCGCCTAAACGGGCTGCCTTTAAGGGCTTGAAATGTCTAATTTGCACCCTTTTTGTAAACAAATTTCCGACAATAACATTAACTGCAACAGGAAATCTTGGTGCTAACGATCAGCCTCACCGGCTGCATCCTATCCTGGTCAACGACACTGGACGTCCCATCCAAAGATGTTCCTCCAAGCGGAATGAGCGCTCACCTTCGTCATGAGGCTCTGGCAAACGCAATTGATGGACAAGGAGATTCCCGTGGATCCGGGCAAAATTACGTCCTACTCCCGTCTGGAGTTTATAGATACGAGCATTTTAGCAATACGAAAGAGACGGTATAGGCCTCTAAATCTTGTCCAGTTTTATCATTAAATGTCGAACTCTAAAAATAGCTTGGCGAAAAATTTAAAATATGTAAACTGTACTGTCACCAGATAATTCTTCCCGGAGGCGAAAGTCTGGACACTTGGGTAGCCCCTCACGGGATTGCCGAGCAATTTCTCTATTATTTGTCTGGATATGACTACCACGAACGTCCTGGTACACTCAATTAACTCTTACACGCTTGGCTGTAGATTTTAAACTCTTGTTATGCGCTGTTATGCGCGGATTGGGCATGCTTTACCTCAGGAAATGACTTTCTCAAAAGTAATCACAGGGTATTTTGTTACAAAGTAAGGAGCGGCTGAAATCGGTTTTAATAAAAAAAAATTATACCGAGCGCTATGGAAGACTAAGTTTTGAATCTCATTGTACATGTGTCAATTCTCTCTATAAGGGACCTCCTTATAACGGCGTTCACACTATAACGGTGTTCACAAACCCGCCCGAGACCTTTTCAACGCTAAAATATTCCTCTATAACGGTTATTTTATAGCGCTTTTTTCGTTATACCGGGGAAGCACTGATTCCCCGACCAATAAATGTCTTTTGCTATAACGGTTTTAGGCCACGCCAACATATGCTATACCAGTTTTTTTCAAATTTCGCAATCCCCCTTCATAAATTCCTTTTTGCTATAACGGTTTTAGGCCACGCCGTCACGCGCTATGCAGGTTTTTTGGTAATTTGGAATCCCAAGCCATTAAAACCGTTTTCAACGGTCTTCCTTATATATTCGTTATAGCGGCTTTTGTGGCTGCTTTTTGCTAAACCATTACAGAGAGAATTGACTGTAATAGCTTGTGTCCCTATTTTCGTGTACTTTTGCATTGATGATTCTGATCGTGTTCTCTCCGCAGTGTGGATCTTCGAATGGGGCAAATGGAACACCAAATCCTTTGTGTCTGAAGGATACGGGAAGGAAATTCAGTTTCACATTATGCAGGCCATGAGACGTTTTATAAGCAGCGTAAAATACAGGTAAATTTTCCTTTAAAGCCCTTGGGGTGCGAATATTAGCGCTCCGCATAATTTCTAGGTGGAACTTGACTAACCAAATTCAGTCCGTAGGAATACGTTTAAATCACATGTAATGTGTATTTATAGAAATTCCAAATATCCAAACGTAACAAGGGCAGTCGCAATCGTGGACATGAAGGGCTCCTATCTTCTCGAGCTGCTCCATGTACCAAGTAAGCACCGTCTGTTTCTCACTTTCAAGAAATTTTAGCCACTGTCCGTTATGTATTTATGAAGCCCTTTTACTGTCTACACTACTCTCGGAGCCACAAATACGCTTCTCCAACCAAACTACTTACACATTTGATATAACTGACAATCAGCTGTGCGGTATTTTAATATGATCCAAAACCACACATTTTGATATTTCAGCTGCCCAATTGTATTTCCACGTGCTTAGCGAGTACGGCAATATGATGTTGGATTACGTGGAAGAGCTGATCTTTATAAATGGTAAGGATATATGTAATTACAGTGGAATCTCGCTATAACAACTAGAAGGGAAGGGAAAAAATGGTTGTTATATGGAAAAGTTGTTATATGGAACATTTAATATGTATATATATACTGCATATACGAAGGGCTGAAAAATAAAGTTGTTATAGAGAAAAAGTTGCTATAAGGAGAGTTGTTATAGAGAGAGTCCACTGTATTTATGATGAGCAGCCAGGTGGGACCAGTGGCGTAAAGCATTCACAACCGTAGTACAAGTATAACTGGGATAGGTCATTAGCATGTGGCAAAAAGTGGCGAAATAAAGACTTTAATGTACAGTGGAGTTTATCTATAACAAGTCTCTTTGTAACAGCATGTAACAAAAATATTTTTCCGCCCTTCGGATATATAACGTACATATTAAATGTTCCATATAATATTTCCCTGTAACAATATTTTTTCACTTTCCTTCCGTGTTGTTATAAAGGGACTTCACTGTAGACTTTATCCAATAATTTATGGCAATACAGTGGAGTCCTATTATAGCAAGTCTGTTTATAGAAACATTTCTCTAAAACCACATGATATTTGCAGCCATATAAGGAACATATTTTATGTTCTATATAACAAATTTTCCCTGTAGCAGTAATTTTTGCCATCCCCTCCAGTGTTGTTATAGAGAGACTCCACTGTACATACGGTACATACAGTACTCTCTATTACAGCCCTGCAAAGGTGGGCACAAAAGGAGTTTATACATATATATAGAAAAGTTACTTGGAAAGTAAAATATGTACACTATACAGTGGACTCTCTCTATAACAACTCTCCTTATAACAACTTTATTTTTCCGCCCTTCGGATAAGCAGTATACATATTAAATTTTCCGTATAACAACTTTTCTGTATAACATCCATTTTCGCCCTTCCCTTCAGGGTTGCTATAGCGAGAGTCCACTGTATAAGAAGGACTGAAAAATAAAGTTGTTCACTTTCTTACCTATGACCGAACGTGGTGGAGTAATAGTATCCTTGCAAATATGATATATTATTACAATGGAGTCTCTTCATAACAACATTCGTTATAACAGCATAATGTTAAAAAAAATCCTTATAACGTCAGGAAATTACACCCGCTGGTATATAGTAAGCATGTTAAATTTGTTTCCTATAACAGCATTAGCCAAAAATTACGTTATAATAGCAAAATTCTGGATACGATTTTGTTATAACGAGATTCCACTGAATATTTTAACCTATGCACATTGGATTTAATTCCTATACAGCTCATACGGTGACACAAACCTCCGTTGCCGTCAGCAGGCCTTTGGTTGGAGATATTTTGGACAAATTTACTGTATTTGGAAGCACGAAGCGCTTCTGGTTTGCCAAGCTTCGTTCGGTGCTTCCGCGATATTATCTACCGCCATCCTACGGGGGTTATAGGAATTTCACAGCAGTGCAACAGTACGGTCTGCGAACAGACAAGTGAATGCTTCTGAATTGAATTTGGACACTTTGGACAGGCTATGAGAAATTACGAAATACTACTTGAAAAACGTTTTGCACTCAAAATTCATGCATGTGTAATTAAGTTTTAAGTGATACAGTCGAACCTCTCTATAACGGGCTCCCTTATAACGGTTTTCTCTCTATACCAGTGGCTGAAAATACTTCCTTCAAAAACTTTCTCCAATTGTTAACATAGAAATTTCTGTTCTCTATAACGGTTTTTCGTTATAACGGGGAACATGCACATGCTGATTAAAGGGAAACCGTTATAGAGAGGTTCGACTGTATGCAATTAACCAAATAGTATCGTTTATATATGCATTTAACCAAATATGTACATACTATAAATACATTTGGGCTGGAATATCGCTCCCTACACACCTTTTATTAGAGTGCATACGAAAAGGACACAAGTCAAATGCATCTTGTATTCCTTACTCGTCTTGACATTTTTTTTGAAAAAGTCTGCAAAATAACACAAATCTCCCCAATACATTTTTAATCTGCCGGTTTTTCCATATTCATTCTGCTCAAATGTAATGAATTAATTTCCTAACAAAAACTATAATATTTTTATGGCTGTATGTAATATGCTACTACGGATCTGGTCATAATACCTTTGGAGTCATTTGAATTTTTTAAGCAAAGGTTGATGTTTATAGCGTGCTCATTGACATTAGCATACAGTGTTTAAACGCATATTTAGGCCAAAGCAGCATGCCTCAATCGCCCAAGACATTTTATGATGGATGGTGGATGGGTCAAATTTGGATGAATGGATCTGAAAAAATAAGTGACACGTTTCCCGCGCAAATGCCTTTGATGATATTCGTAATACATATATACGTTAAAAATGCTGCACAAGACCGTATACATCATTTGATGGTTTGGAATTAGCCCACATTTAGATCTCGTCCTTGATGTACTTTATACCCATGTCCTGAAGATTGTGCTAATATTTTTTATTGTTGAGAAATGCATGGGTATAATGGATGTAAGAAAGAGGTTGTGCAAAATCGGGGTCTGAAATAATCTCAAAAAAATTTGTTTACTATAGACTTGTCTAAAAATATTGTTATTGTGAAGAACTCACTATTGAACAAACGGATTTGACTTTTTAATGTTTTTCAATAATATGCATGCATACATTACGTAATTAATACGTACAAACTATTAGTGAGATACACACATATATATGTATATAAAGATATGCTGAAGATTCATCCCGGCAGGAAAGCACATTTGTTCTGGCACTTTGTTCTGGCGAACAAAGGCAAAAATTGAGAAAATAAAAAAAATGGATCTGGATAATTTAATGTAGCATATTCTCGCCGACTTTCATGAACATCCTATTATTACCGGCCAAACGTTTGCCGAGAGTTTCGCGATTTCCCGGCGAACGGAGACGAAAGTCCGGATAAATAAGAAATCGGTTCTAGATCGTGCCGATTTACGTGCCTTCGCCGAATTGCGTAAAATTCCATTGAATATCGGCGGTGCCCCGGCCAACACAGCGAAAAAGTTCAAAATTCTGAGTTGTCCGTTAAGGTGGTCACAATGTGATGGAATAAAGCTATAGGTATTATGATTTCTTACGCTAGGGGCTATCATCTGACAAAGTTTGGCCGAAAAATTCCGACACGAGTTTTTTCGCTGCAGAGTTGGAATTTATAGCTACTTACAGCAAAATTGTAGATCGAAGTAGTTTCGATGGTGGTGTTGTCCGGGTAGCAAAACTATGAAATTGCTACCAAGGGATACGTAATGAAAACACCCATTCGGTTTCACACTTTCTCTGTAATGAAAAGACGACCCCCTGGCTACACTCTAAAAATGTGTGGGATAAGGAATTAACAAAACTGACGAATAAGGTAGGATTTCCGCTCATGGTGTGGTCTGGGAAGCAAGACCATGAATGGGCTTTTGACGGATTAGTAATTATACCAAAACAATATTTTTTTCAGTATTTCCCTCGTAATGAAAATACAACCCACTGAATACAACGGAGTCTCTCTATAGCAAGTCTGTTATTGACATAATTTCTATATAACAACATTATTTTTCCGCCCTTCGTACATGTAAAGTACATCCCTCGGTGGGTATGTGTAACTGAGGGAGCTGGATTACGATTAAATAAATAAAAAATGTAAAGTACGTACAGTGGAGTCTCAGCACCAAAACGAATCTAAAATTTTGCTGTTATGAAGGGAATGATGTTATAGAGAGCATAGAGAACATCTATTACGTATTTCGTATACGAGTCGCTGTGAATTGCCTGATTGTTACAGCGAGTGTTGTTCTAACGAGACCCCACTGTATTTTGTGTTCTATATAACATTTCCAGGTATACGTAACGATGTTCTACCCTTCAGATTTGTTAAAGAGATCTCCACTGTATACTTTATGCATGGACTACACCTCATTGCATGTATCCATATTCTTGGAAAAATATTTTAATTGGAATTGATAATTACAAATACATTCGAAATTTAAATTCGTATTCAAAATTTAACATTTGGATTCCGATACTTTATTGGTATTTGAAAATTCCTTCATTTTATTTCTAATTCCCGCCTTCCGGCAAGTTTTTTTTTGGTAAAATCAAGGTATTCTAACGATGATTTTTAAATTGGCAGTAATATAACTATTTCGTCCGTAAAAGCATCAATTTTTGCAAAATCAGATTTGCGAAGTCAATTTATAATTTTGTGTGTTGATTTTGCGTTTATTTTAAGCTACAAATTATGCTAGATTGCATTACAAATAAATTTTTAAAAGTATTCGAAAAGTAGTTGAATACGCATTCATATGTTTGAATATTTGAATAAAATTGTATTGGAATTCGAGTTTATATTTTATATATCCGAAATTTAAATTTGAATTGATAATTTGGAAAAACGCGTATTTTAATTCGAATTTAAATTCATATTTAAATAAATTTTTTTCGGATGTCATACCTTGATTTGTACAGTTTAACGTCATGGTCAGCTGGAGCAATTAATAAATAATTATGTATGGGTAATTACTGAAGTGTCAGTTTGGAACGCGATGGATAATGGATAGCTGAATACATGGATTTAACATATTAATGTGTTTTTGCCAGGGACCGGAATCGGAAAAAATTTGAATTAAAATTCGGATTTAAATATCAAATTTTCAAAAATATGAATACGAATTATAAATTCAGATATTTGAGCATATGAATTTGAATTTGGATTCCAATACATTCAAAAAATCGGAAAATACGGAATGTATTCGAATACTTATGTATATTTGTTTAACTGATATAGTAGCTACATGTAAGCTCAAAAAGCACTTTAATTGTCACTTAAATGTATGCACAGATGTATGGAGATAATAGATTACAATATTACTGTACGTACATATATAATGATTCAGTTAATAATAGTTGGCCCCCTCTGACACCACTACTCCACACAGTGACAGCCATGTCAAATTTAATCGAAATTTTATTAGAAAAGTATTTACTAATAAAATGCTTTAAATTTTAGACAGCAACACGAATTACGTACCAGCAAAAACACTTCATCAAAGTAGGATCCTTGTTGACTTTTTTTTAACATGGTTTACGGTTACTAAATAGAAATTACGTACGTTTATATCACTAAGTCTGTGCTAGTGCTAAACATATTGTGGAAATATATGAGCGTGCATGTGTGTCATGCTCCTTTTTATTTTGTAATGAATGCAAGTGTGCAAGTTATGA
>JAQGBT010005038.1:0-15144 GCA_034698585.1 Disparrhopalites patrizii
TCTGAATCGAAATTTCCTGCTGGTCTTCTCAGCTTTAAGGTAAGTTCTAAAATTTTTGTGATTTTAGTCATTCTACAGGTTTAGATAGTGGACTTAACTCCTTTTGGGTTGCAAAAATGTTACACCCGCGTTACAAGCTCTAGTGGTCGGTACAAATTTCGGGAAATTTGTGTTACGTATTACTTGAACGCTCCCTTACAGATTTCCAAAACATCAACACTCAAAACCATTTTTGCAGCTTTTCTGGTAGGAAAGTGGACTTTACCTGTCTTGCAATTGCTTTTACCACTTAATTCCGTTATTTTTTCCAGAAAAACAAGGACTCGCATTAATTAACTTACGAACAAATAAAAGTCATTTATCCTCATGGTCCGTGCGTGTTAAGAGTGCTATGCCCGAGGAAACAACAATAGACGAAAAAGTAGGTGAACGGACATTTCCCAAAAACAGCGATCGAAGAACAACTCCGAAGTGTCAGTTCTGTAGTTAAACGAACGTACTGCAAAATTGTTTGGGTACTTCTTAATAGTAAATTACATCGTATTCATCTGATGTATCGTCCGCAGGGTATCTGCAATCTGAAATCGACAACGAAATTATAGTTAATGGTGAATCGTGTGGTATTCAAAACTGCTTCAAAATTCGCAATATTTCAAAATGGGTGAGTTCTGGCATCGTTTAAGGTTACTTTTGTGGAAGAATTACTTAATACGGAGACGCAGTAAGGTATGTATATATAATCCTTAAGTTTTAATTGTTCGCAGTTTTCAATTCAATGTTATTTCGTTAGTTGGTTTATTGCTCCAATGTATTGAATACACCGAAAACCGAAACTAAACTTTAATAAACTGGCTTCTAAATGTTTGAGAATCTCCAGACACACACTTGAGAAAGTGTCTGGAGATTTTGGTGATACCAGATAACGTGACTGATTTCACTTCTACAGTTTCGATTACTGATGGAATTGTTCTGGCCACTGATTTTATTTGCAACTTTAGCTTTAGTTCGAAACCGGGAATTACAGATTTTTCGCCCGGACTGTAAGTACAAGAAAATACTGGATTCTGGATTCTGTGCTACTATTGAAATGAAAGTCGGGATTAATTCATTCACGATGATGCTACACCGATGAATTGCTTTGTGTGCTTCCGTTTTAGGTCATTTAATTCCTAAAGCTCTACCGTCAGTCGGCGGATATGAATTCCTTCAAAATTTCGTTTGTGCATTCCTAAATGATTGTTATAGCTATCCGCTCCAGGATATTTACCAGTGGAAAAATGCTGGGCAAGTGAATGGTTTTGGTATTACTCGCAATTACTTTTCGATCGTGTTGTACTTGCAGTATTTCTCGTTGCTCTTTGTAATTAAATGTACTTATCCAAAGGTGTCACCGTATAAGTAACCTGAGTGCGTTGTGCTTTAGTGTTAGTTCTTAATGTTTTTAAATTTGTTGTTGTATTTAGACTAAATAAATTATTTTCCGGATTTAAACCTTTGCTGGAAAAGTATGTCGATAGCGCATACGCGAATGAAACTGCACCGACATCTCCACCCACTTCTTCACCACAGGATCCTTCCTCAACAACGGGGGAAACAAATGGCGAAACAGAGGACCAGAACCCGGAAAATGACGAAGGGATTATCTATCGTGTCATGCAAGACAAAGAGGTGATTTCAGCGTTAACAGATTTGTCCAGGTCAGTGTAACAAACTACTTCCAGTATTACGCGTTCCTTTTGTAGAACGATTGTCAAATAATTAAGCATTAACCTTACAACTAAGTGTTACTCTATTGAAACAGGTTCCTAGCAAATTATTATGGTGTCTCTCATCTTGAGCCAACATCCAGGGATTTATCGGAGAAGATCAAATTTGCTAGTAAAAAATCAGACTTCATGAGAATGTTTTTTTGTGGGCTGAAGAATAACTTGACCACACCAGATCCAAAAGCGCCCGATGATCCGCTGGGGTACTGCAACCATTATTATTGTTGCCTATGTTTGTATATGAAAAAACTAGAAATCTTTCGATTCCATTGTTAATAAAATTGAAATATATAAATAGTTAAATAGAATACAAATATCATGTATTTTGTGTTAGACCTGTTCAACCTATCAATAACAAGGGTTTCTTGGAAGGCACAGACTTAGGTGTTTTTGTGCCAGAAGACGATGTACCGGATCCGAAATGTAATACTTTATTTGAAACACTACATTCAACCAAAATCTCCACACTTGCTTGGAACAGTTTAAAACCGTACTTCAGGTAAGTGTATGTAGTTGACGAGTAGATGCGATGTAATTATATGCACATACATATAATTATTGTTACGGTGAAGGATCGGACGATTAAAAAAATGATTTTGTTGCATTTAGCATATTCTTTTGAAAATGTTTTAATTAGGGGCTATTTGTTGTTTGTACCCGACAATGATTTCACCCGGAAAGTTATGAGGAAGGTAGAAGACAAGTTCGCGGAGCTACGATCAGTGGATGCCAGTCTTTATAAATTGCATAATGTTGTTGCGCGTTTGCTCAATGGATTTCGTGTCGCCCCGGAGAAGTTTAAGGAATACCAAGTACATGCAGATGCATCACCTTATATGTAATTATGTCTACCTTTCAAAAGTCAACGTCTTTCATATTAATTCAGGAACGACTAAAAAACCCGGAGGAAGCTGACAAATTATTTCAAGAAATAGGAGTGAAGGATCCAGAAGAGCGCCGCGAAATGGTTATGCTGGGGAAAATGTTGGCTGAGGAAGATTGGGAAGAACTACTTCGGACTCTGGACAGCTTTCTTTCTGATGCAAAAAATTTTTTTGCTGTAATTTGAACAGATTGAATCATGCATCTTTTTTATTAGTTTGAATTGCATCTCTTCAAATAATACTTTTTTATGTTTTTATCGGCTCTTGTGTAGGCGTACTTCATGTGTATAGTCAAACGCTACTGACAATTTTTGTATTTCTGGGAACGATGTTTGATTCTAAATCACTAAATATCAGATTGTAATATTTCAGTGTATCAAGTATGATAAAATTCAAGGTTTCAACTCGGAGGCTGATGCGGAGTTCCGCGCTTCTAAATTAACGCCACAACATAAATTATGGGCAGTTATTGTTTTTGAAATGGACCAGGGTGACATATCTCCCAAGAAGCATATAAAATACAAAATACGGTGAGATTTTGTGATCTACTAGGTCCTACCCCTACTACATCGAAAATTAGAAGTATAATATTTATGATTAATAGGAAAATACGTTGATCCTTATTCTGGATACGCAGTATGGATCCGGATCGTGTAGACGTTACCTATCCAATTGCAGACAGGCCAGGTAAAGCTACTCCTCGAAGGGATCCCTACATGGAGCTCAAGTATATCACTCATGGATTTGCGTACATTCAGGAGTACGTTGAACGGTCTCTAATCGAAATCACAACACAAACATCCCTGGATGACATTGGTGTATTCTTGCAACAATTTAGCTTTCCATGCTACATCCACGATTTGTTCGTTTTCCGTTTCATCTTTCCCAATATCCTGGCACTTGTATTTCCATATGTACATTGATGTTAATTGAAGGTTACTTCGGTGCAGTTTTTGTTGTATGTTTGTGTTTGTAGATTTATTCGGACGGTGGAGTCTGTGTTTCCACTCTTTATGATTTTGTCATGGTTGTTCGCGGCCGCCATGATTATAAGATCAGTTGTTGATGAACGGGAAAAGCATCTGAAGGAAATCATGAAAGTCATGGGGCTTAATAATATGACCATCTGGTTGGGGTGGTTCATTGATAGCTTTGTTGTATTGTCCATATCCGGGACTTTGCTAACTATCATACTTAAGGTTGTATATATTGTTTTTCTTACAGAGCTTACTGTTAAAATATTATTTAAAATGTTAATATTTTTAATTATTACAGTAATGTAATAATTCATTGTTTAAGTATCAAAACTGACCAAGTTCATTGTATCTTAAATGCAAACCTGACTAACGGAGTTTTTCTGAAGGGTTTCGTAAGGTAAAGTTGACTAACTATCAATAAGTGTCGCGAATTGCTTCAGAAGGCGTCGCTTATATTATCTAAAAAGATAAGATATAAATGTGAAAGACTAGGCAGGAGCGGCTTAGTCAACTTTGACCGTAAGAAACCCATAAGAAAAACTCCGTTAGTCATGTTTGCATTTAAGATAAAACGAACTTGGTCGGTTTTGATTTTTGATAGTTAAACGACATTGTACTTTTCGTATTTCATTGAACAAATTTTTTTCTTTAAAACAAAACTTTAGTTTGGGAGAGTATGTCAATATACATCATTCAGCATTTTATGGGTATTCATCATCAGTTACGCAGTCTCGGTGATTTGCTTTAGTTTCATGCTCTCCACATTGTTTAGCCGGGCAAATTCTGCTGCTGCAGCAGGTATAATATTTGCTGATCCGACAAACATGTTTTATTGTACAAAAAAATTCACAATGACATCCAGCATGTTTCTGATTATAGGTGGTGTGATTTTCTTTCTATCGTACATACCGTTTTACCTGCTCAAAATCTGGATTGATTACGGTGAGCTGGAGACACACCAAGTGTTGGCGTGTGTAAGTTCAAATCACTCACTTCTTACTGACAATGCAATACTAAATGTTTCGATTCCTTGATTAAAATTTTAAACATGTGCAATTGTACAGTAGATAAATTCAGATAATGTGAATACATACATAAATACATACAGATACCATTTTACAATTTCCTTATGGAAATGAAATACAAAATTACAATTGGTTTTTAGACTCTTGTTTCGAACCTTGCGTTCGGTTTTGGATGCACTCTCATTGCAAGATTGGAAAATGATGGGTATGGTTTACAATGGGATAAATTTAAAAGTACCAGCGAGGGATACGATGTTGATTTCCGTTATTTCTTGGGGATGATCTGGTTTGACAGCGTTCTCTATCTCATTATAACCTTCTACATTGAAGCAGTTGCTCCAGGTACGTTTGATTGTGTTTTTTAACAAAACATTATTATTGTTAGATTATTTCTAAACAAATATTAAAACGCAAGGTGCTTCTGGAATCCCAAAGCCGTGGTATTTTCCATTCCTGCCCTCCACTTATTCATGCTACAAAAAGCGGAAGCAAAGAAAGGCATCCAGGTATATTAGGATTCCTTTGTTACCTGACAACGAATCGGGAGATGCAAATGGTAATAATTTCGTTAGTGACCTTACAAGCAAATGAAACAAAATACATTTACGGAGCAATAATAAATTAATGAAAAACATATCGTGCTTTCTGGAGTTTGACTTCCTCCATTGTATGTATGTAGTTTTTCAAACTAATTCGAATACAAGTCAAGGAATGGAAGACGAAGAAGGTGAAGAAGAATCTGAAGTATCCGGCAAGCAGAGCGTTGGTAATCATGGTTTTTCTACATGCGATTCATGCAATGCAGTATTTAATTAAGTACGTTGAGCGCGGGTGAGGATCAGCAGTTAATGCTAAGATCCAAAAATGAACCAAAAATAAAAGCCACAACAGTACTTCGGGGCATGTGTGTCTTGGTTAATTTTTGAAGGCCTTGCATAGTTACATAGGTATATGCCAGAGGGATAAAATGGCGGAAAAAATTTGCAAAGGGGAGACCCTTTGGGCGGTTGCTGTTGCAGTTTTCCCTGTTAAATCCCATTTAAAAATCTGGGGAAGTGCCGGGCGTGAAATTTAAAAATGACCTCAGAGGTCAACAACGTAAAATGCGCTCGAACTGCCTTGCGCAGGAGATACCCTAGGAAGTACCTACACGCGAAGGGTGGTCTCGTTTCAAAAGGCGAGTTACATGTGAAAAGTGTCCCTTGTCAGTTTTCTTCATATATCCCACGCCTAAAGTAATAATTGTATCTATACCTATGTATGTAAGTATGTACATATGTGTATCGGTGTATCTAAGGTTAAAAATTTGATTTAGATAATTCTGTGCTACGTGCCCTCGCCGCATTTTATAAAAATCTAATAACTAGCAGCTGTGCCCCAGCCAAAGCAACGAAAAAACGCAAAATGCGGCGGTGTCCTTTGAGGTGGTCACAGCTAGAGTGATGGAATGATAATATTATGATTTCCTACGGTAGGGGCTATGATCTGACAAAGTTTGGCCAAGAAATTACGACATGAGTTTTTTCGCTGGAGAATTGGAATTTACCTACTTATTGTCAAATGACATGCCTAATGCCTATCCGATTAATTTGTAAGCAAGAGTACAAGAGTAAGCAAGTCTTGTAAGCAAGTCATACAAGAGTCATACTTTTATCAGACCTGTCACAATTGCAGCGCCATGCATATGGGTCCCTTAAAAATGTGTACTATCCCTGTTGGTTGTGCTAGCAATTGTTAGTATCCGTAAGCAAAATCAGTATAGCATACAAAGTCGATGATACACACAGATACAAAATTTTAGGGGTGTTAGTCTGTATGCATATTATGCATATATAATTAGTGAGCGGGGGGGAGGGGAAGAAAGGATTAGAAAGGATAACATTGTATTTTGATATAAAGAAGTGAGATTAGGAGAAAACAATGACAGAAAAATATGAAATAAAAGAGTCAACCAAAAAGTAGTGCAGTATTACACCATTTCGTTGTATGTAATGTATGACTTCAAATACCAGCATTTGTAGTTATTTTTGCTATCTGTACGCATTAAATGCTTTACGTTGTAACAAAAATGTTTCAGGGAATATGCGAAAATCAATTTGGGAAGAAAGGATAGCAGGAGTGAAAGTGCGAGGTCTTTCAAAAACGTATTCCAATGGCAAAACAGGATTGAAAAACTTGGATATAGACTTCTATGAAAATCAAATCACATCATTTTTAGGACATAATGGAGCTGGGAAAACAACAACTATGTATTGAGCTCAATTTACTATTTATTATTCAAGTATTCACATATATATATATATATATATGTGAATACTTGAAAAACTGTACAAAAATTTTGTGACAGATTGCTGTCAAAAACCAATCCAATAATTCCTGTGTATGTGATAGCTCTATTCTCGTCGGATTATTTCCTCCAACAAAAGGCACTGCTTACATTAATGGTGTCGATATTACATTGAATATGGCTGAAGCAAGAAAGAATATTGGAATTTGTCCCCAGCATAATATTTTGTTTGGCAGGTACTGTTGGTTTCATATATTGATACAGTTTTGTTAGGCGTTAATACTATAATGTTGGGTCATTGTCTTTACACACCTATTTCGAAAACTCATTACCTAAAAATATGTATTTTAAATTTACCAGACTTACGGTAGCCGAGCACATAAAGTTCTTCTCTGGTTTAAAGGGGAAAAAATTGCAAGCGAGTCAAGCAGAAATAGACAAAATTCTCATTGACCTTGGATTTCCTGAAAAGCGTAACGAATTTCCAAGAAAGTTGTCTGGAGGAATGAAACGAAAACTGTGCGTGGCCATTGCTTTCGTTGGTCAATCCAGGTAAATAAGTTTCTTTTTATAATTTAATATAGTTAGATTTTCGAATCATTTTGCCTATTATATTAAATATATTAATGGCTTTTATTTCTCCAATGGTTGTTACATGACGTACACACAGGCCAATTTATCGAATTACCTACATTCTGAGTACAAGTATCGAAGATAGTCTGCAGTCTACAATCTCTACAACATACTGTACCGTACGATTTGAGTAGATAAAATTCATGCTTTTCTACTTTCTAGAACCGTTATTTTAGACGAACCCACAGCTGGCGTGGATCCTTACTCTCGACGATCTATTTGGGAATTACTTTTGAAGTACAAGCAAGGTCGGACGATTGTGCTGACAACACATTTTATGGATGAAGCTGATATACTTGGGGATCGAATTGCCATTATATCCCGAGGTGTCTTAAAAACTTGTGGAAGTGGCTTATACCTGAAGAGCCATTTCGGCGAAGGGTACACGCTTCATTTGGTTACAAGGATGCATACTTTGTCAAAAAAGGTGGAGCAGGACGGTGAACATCAAGAAACGCAGGAGCTCCCTCCTGAGGGCAGCGCTATCAAAGCAGTGGTGCAAGCCACGGCTCCGCTTTTGCTGAATTTCGTCCAAGAAAGAATTCCACGGGCTAAACTTGAAAGTAATGTTGGTTCTGAGGTTTCTTTCATTTTGCCGTACGATACAACACCGGAATTCGCCAAACTATTTAGTGATCTAGATGCAAATATGGAAATTCTGGGCATATCTACCTACGGAATTTCCGATACAACTTTGGAAGACGTTTTTTTAAAAGCTACTGCGGATGATGAATCGAAGTCTAAAGCGACGATAGACAAAGGCTCTTGCTCATGCTGTTGTTGCACACATATTGTCGATATAAAAACATTTGATGAGAAAGATTCCAATGCTGGCGGCGGGATTACCGCAAAATCTTCCCGGTGTTGTTGTCCCTGCTTCAAAAAAACATCGACGCAAGAATACGAACCGGATAATGTGCCCGTGGCAAAATCTGCTGAAGCTGAGGAAATGTTTCAGTGGAAGGAATCTGGGAATGTTCCACTGGAATCTCATACGGAATTAGGCGAGGGTATAGAATCAGCCGATCAGTTGGACGATTTTGAACCTGGGAATAAACCAGTTGAATCAGACAAAACAAATAAACTTCAGATATCTTCAGGCACTTCAATGGCTTTATCAGCGGAGCGAATGCAGTCATCATCCGCACATCGTTCTCTCGATACTTTTCGTAAAGCATACAGAAAAACCTTTATTAAATTATGGATTAGTCAAATGGGGGCAATCATTTTAAAAAGGATTCGAAGTTCCCGAAGGAATTTCAATGCCTTGTTTTTTGAGGTAATTTGAAGAGTTATGCAAGGCGAAATGGAGAATTTCAGGGACATTGTTATGCAAATTTTTTTATTACTGGATTTGCAGCTGTTTTTACCCGCAATGTTTATTGTATTCGCTTTTGCCTTTACAATGGTCGTTCCTGAAAGAAAAACGTCGCATTATTTAAAAGTCACACCTTACCAGTACAAACTACCCGTACATGTGTTTTTCTCGGATCTTAGTGAAAACGTGAACGGTTCAGATTCTGCGTTTAAAGATTTAATCGATGAATTAACAGGGGTCTACGGCCTTGGAACTCAGTGTTTGTCGGACAAGTAAACTTCGGACAATTGTATTTATTATTCGGCAAATTTTATGCTTAGGGACTCACAGTATTAATGAAAGCAGGATCCTAGAATTGATGAAATACATTTTTCTAGTTTAGAAAGACAATTTTGTGATCCTATGAAATTCGACCAGTCAAAAGTGGATGAGTTTAACGTACGCCGAAAACATTTCAATATTAACGATGCGAAACTCGGATCCTGTGACTGTACTCGAGGAAGTCAGATATGTGCTAGCGTAATCGAGAAAAAACCACCGGCTAAACTAGAAGTATGCTTTATTCAACAGATTCTATCACCAATTAGATTTTCGATTACACACATTAACTAGTTCTTCAATCCCAGACTCATGCTTCAACAAGGATTATAGACGTATCAAGATATCATATCGCGGATTGGATCGTGAAAACATATGCCAAATATTATGGCTACCTAAATGGTGGCTTCCAGTTTCAAATAAACGAAGCGTATCCTGTCAATCTCACGTACTTTATCGACCTTATGGATCAGGTCACTGCACGTGAATTTGAAAATGTGTCTGTTCGCGGAAAACCTGACTTTCCTCAGCAACCATACAGGGCAGTAAAAGTGAGTATTTCTTTAATTTTGTCAATATGTTTTGCCCAATTTTTGAATTTTTACACCATAAAAGCAACTGTTTGAACGTTCCAGTTGTGGTTTAATAACAAAGCATACATAAGCTCCATAGCGTACCTGAACTCCTTACACAATATGATCTTGCGAAATCGAACGTCATCCGTAGAGGAAAAGAGACTTTCCGGAATCACATTGTACCAGCATCCTCTAAAATTAACGGAGGCACAGTTGGCGAGGAATTTGTCAGCCATGTTAGTATGTACTTGTTTATGATAAAATTTTGATTCGTATGTTGCCATATTTTAATGTAATTACTGTCATCTTTTTTTACAGAAAGTCTTCGGTAGTGGGCTTAATCGTTGCAACTTGTGTGGTGTTTGCATTCAGCTTTGTTCCTGCTTCCTTTAACTTGTACCTGATAGAAGAACAAGCCTGCGGTGGGAAACATCTTCATTTCGTGGCTGGTGTAAAACCGATCTTTTACTGGATAGCCAATCTGATCAATGATCTGCTCCGGTTTTTACTCCCTGTAGCGGTTTGCATGATTCTTTTCGTAATCTTTGACGCGCAGGCCTTTATTTCAAAATACTCCATTGGGGCCTGTGTAACTTTGTTTCTACTTTACGGGTAAGGCTGGTTTGGATGACCTAAAATTATGTCCGTCGACTTTATGTTGGTGATATGGTGATTGCTATTGCTGCTGGCAAAAGTAGCATTTGAGCAATTTGATATTTCACTAGTTAACTTGGCTATGTGTATTGCCCATTCACACAGATGGTCGGTCATACCCTTGATGTATCCCGCTAGTTATATGTTTTCCAGTCCAAGTACAGCTTTCGTGGTTTTGTCATGTGCGAACTTGTTCATCGGGATAATCACAACAATCACTGAATTTGTTTTGAGTACTTTAGGAGATGAAGTACGCTTCCGAATATGCTATGAATATTTATTAATATTTTATAAATATGAATATTTTATGAAAGTTTAGATTTATGAAGAAACTGTATTTTGCATTCCTTTCTGCTATATTTTCTCCGAGAAGAAAGGTCTGGTGTATAAGAGTGTATTTTTTTATGCAGGATCTTAAGCAAATTGCGGATTCGTTTAGCAAATTCTGCATCCTTTTCCCTCAGTATTGCCTAGGAAAGGGCATTATCACATTATTGGATATGCAAACGAATGCGGTTATACAAACCTCGCTTTGTAAGACTTTTCTCTGGTTCATAATTTACATATGAGGGGTTCGAAGTCAAACCAGCCTAAGTCCATTGGAACTAATACAGGAAGCGCAAAAAACTGTACAGATATCAGAACTTACAAATTGGTCAAACTTTTTGCCATGGACATACCCGTCATGTGTACCAATGTCGATAGAGGGCTCAAATTTGGTGGAGAGGTAGACCACTATGGTCATATTAAAACCCAAAACATTTCGCAGTTAGTGTCGACGTTCGGAATGAAGACAGCGACATCTATATTTGAAACACGTGACTCCCTAGTTCATCGTTGGACGCCACAACTCTGGAACAACAGAACAGTAGCAGCTGAAATTTTTTGGGTTTTAATACGACCTTATAGGTCTACCTCTCCACCAAATTTGAGCCCTCTGACGACATTGGCGCTTGAGACCATTCCCTTGGTAGTCCGTTTTGGCAACGAAATCGGGATTTCGCTATATTATTTAGCATACAAACGAGGGGCAAATTTCAACCATATCCCTCTGTCTGTTTGCTTTTTTCTTCTTCTCGCTAAGGTTACTCGTTTGTTCCGCTTGTTTTCGCTAGGTTTTCTCTTTCTTCTGTCTCGCTCTTTCCTCTCTGTCTCGCTATTGTTTTTGCTTCTTTTTTTGTCTTCTGTCTCACTCTTGCGCTTCTGTCTCGCTCTTTATTTTTGAATTGGAATTAGGCTGGTTTGACTCCGAACACTTCATTGTCGAGCAATAAGTAATGAACAAATGTAAATAACTTAAGACTCTTCTAATTCTTTAAGTAGCATTGAGCATTGAACTAAATAATTCGTATAGTTGCAGGCACAATAGAACCTGACCGTTTTCTGTGGAACCATTTAGGAAAGTTAATATTTGTATTGGCATTACAAGGTTTCATTTTCTTCATTGTAATTATCCTACTCGATTACCGGCGGTGGTTGTGGGTTAAGATTATCAATCCTGGACCAAGATTTGTACGATTTCAGTTTCCTTTTATTTAATTTAAAAAAAAATGTATTCCTCGTTCTTACAACTTTTTGAGAAAGAGTATGATGTTTGAATTTATTTAACTCGTTTAGTCTGGTGACCATTTTGAAAATGAAGACGAAGATGTGCGCCAGGAGCGTACCAGGGTGATGAAAAAGGAATACGATCCAGACTCTGTTCTAGTAGCCGAGAGACTAACAAAAGTACAATGTTTGTAATAGTTTTGAAGCCTTGAAAAACTAGTTGGCCCTAAACCACGACTCAATTATGAACATTGCTTTACCAATTTATGCGACATCTTTTAGTTTTATAGACACAAAAAGGTACCGGCTGTGAATGGAATATGTGTGGCTTTGGGTCAGGGGGAATGCTTCGGTTTACTCGGTATAAATGGTGCTGGAAAAACATCAACTTTTAAAGTAATTTTTTAATTTAAATTTAATGGATTCGCGTGTTATAATTACTAACCTTAATTATAACTTCCTTCCTGTCATCCTCAGGGTTCAGTTCAGCATCAGAATCAGTTAGCGATTTCCTGATGTTGGTTTCATTTTTAAACGTTTATGCTTCTTGAACGCTTGCTAGGCTTAAATAAATCATCATAATTTTACAGTAATGAAATAACTGCTGCTGAACTTGCAGATGTTGACAGGAGACGTTAGTATATCTGGAGGTCGAGCATTAATTGCTTCCAAAGACGTGGTCTTGCAGAGAGACGCAGCCAGGACACATTTTGGATACTGCCCACAAGAAGATGGTCTCGACTTACTGCTAAATGCGTTTGAAGTTTTGGAACTATACGGGGTTTTAAGGGGTTACAAAAAATCAGATGCAAGAATTGTAAGTGTTGCCATTAGTTATTTTTATGCTTTCTCCTAATTTATAATTGAAGAGAATGGGTATCCTTTGATAACATTATTATTGTACAGTTTACCGAAATTTTTGCACGGCATTGGATTTTTTGAACGTCGAGTTTTCGCTCATGGTGTGATGTCAGTTGTAGTTGTAGGAAACTAAATGACTTTCTTTCTGCTGAAATAATCGCCACAGATCGGGGAGAACTTAATTGACACTCTTGGTTTGCATCGTCATGCTAAAAGAACTTGTGGGACGTACTCTGGTGGAAATAAACGGAAACTAAGCACGGCTATCGCATTGGTGGGAGATCCGGACATTGTCTTTTTGGTAATATTTAATAAAAGTTGATCATAAAATTGCCTTTTAAACTTCTATGGCGTTGATTGATCGAATCTTTATATCCACTGTGTTTCTTGTTTCCAAGGATGAACCCACAAGTGGAATGGATCCTGGAGCCAGGAGACATTTTTGGAAAGTAGTCTTGAATTTACTGGAGAGCAACAAGTCCGTAGTACTGACTACACACTCAATGGAAGAATGTGAGGCTCTTTGCACACGTGTAGGAATTATGGTAAGCGAAAAGTTAATTGCTTTAAGTGAACATCCATATGTTACGCAAGAAAGAATGAAACAAACAAATGTTGGCACATTTTAAAAAGGTAAATGGAAACTTTGTGTGCCTCGGCAGTACTCAGCATCTAAAGAGCAGGTAACTATGTTTTACTTTTCGTAATGAACACACTCTACTGTTACTCAATATCGTTAATCATTATGTTAGGAACTTTAATGTTGAAAGTTGAAACTACAAAAAATATTCTTTATCTCAAGCTATGCCAATTTTGTATGTACACAATTTCAGATTTGGGTCCGGCTACATGCTCACTTTACGATGTATTAAAGGACGTAAAAAAGATTTGATTACGTTTATGGAGCAAAGTATCCCTGCAGCCACCTTGGAGGACTCCCATTTCTTTCAACTGAAATACAAAATCCCGCAGGACCAAGCAAAACTGGGAGATGTCTTCCATGTTATGCTCACTGCCAAGGATACTGGTTTAGTTGAAGAATACTCTATGTCTCAGACGTCATTGGACGATGTATGAGTTTGGTTTCAGCTTATACACTAGATAAAGATATTTATGTGTCGGCTTTCCGTTCCGTTCTAATTCTCATGTATTTTATTTATGAATGTTGCAGATTTTTGTCAAATTTGCAACTCTTCAAAAAGAAGAAATATGAAGACTATGGCGATTGCCGTCGTTTTTTCCTATGATTCCGTTTTAACATAAATACTTTTTGCGATATTGTTCTTTTATCCTCGCTTAAACTTGCTTGTGGAGCAACAAACGATACAATTGCAAGAAAACATCAAGTATATGCTCGTGTGTGGCGATCTCACCTCCTTCATTTATATGTTTTTTTAAAGATTAGGTTTATACTACAAAATTGGTTTGATGTTGTTCATAAATCACTCCACAGCACTACAAATATCGGCCAGAGAGCATTGAATAAACCCGGCTATTCCAATAAACTCTGAATTATCATAAACCTTGAATTGGTGCACGATGCCCCTAAATGCGGTTTTGTCGATTCGTGTTGATCACTGTTGATATTTAATTTATAGATGTAACAAAAATATTTTTCTATTAGAAAGTTATCTGTCTGACAGCTGAATCGATAGAAACGTAAGTATTGAAATCCAATTCAGAAAAAGCATTTTTAATAAATTCCCAAGGTAATGTCAAAAATATTATGATCAAGACTTTCGCCTTCGAGATGATCCCGTGTAAGACGTGGATTTTACCTAATTCTTTACCTTTTATTCTGTATTTTCTTCGACAAAAAAGCTGACAGAATAATAGTAAAAATAAAAGTAAAAATATCAGGAAGTGAGGATCTATAATGCTAACAATTAAATATTATTGTGTGATTCACAATCCCTAAAAACGTCTCGTACTACACACCTTACCGTTTGAAATTTGAACGTAAAAAATTTCTATTGAGTCGTGGGTAGTGTGTCGCATAGTTGTCGACAATATTGAATGCTTCACGTTTTCGAATAACTAATCATCATTACAGACTACTTTTTTTGTGGGACTTATTTCTGTTAAGGGTTGTAAACGTATAGGAGTAACAGCGAACAGAATAACCTTGGAAGATTTGCCATTTCTTGTTATATAAATATTATCTTTGTCCATATTAGATATTGCATAAGCACTCCCTTGCCTACCTGGCACCCATTGGGGTAACTACCTCAGTGTTCTATGGCACCCCTACCATTTGTGTGAAGGATTTTGTTGCTGAGCCGTGATTTGGTCTTTTTG